>FIZU01034596.1:0-47401 GCA_900064475.1 Pseudococcus longispinus
TTCATTACGTATTTGTGAAGAGAGGGGAGGTGGAGGGCAAATCTCAAGTACACATATTTGTGTACTCCAAGGTTGCCTCATTACACCATAAAAGTTTCATCTTGTTTGGTAGAGTACTGAGGGAGGAGGAGCACAAAATGTGTTAAGTGCGTACGTATAGGAAGTCTTACCCTATACCTAATTACCTACCTATGTCTTAAACACTTGAAAAATTACAAATTGAATTGACTATGCGTACTTACAGGATTCAAAATTTTTACATTGGAGTTTTGTACACTTTAATTTAAAAATCCTGTCACAAATCTGATATAAGTGTTTGAAAGAGGGAGGGGATGTGAATTTTTTTGAAAATTTCTGTACGATATTTAATTATGAGTAGAAAATTTTAAGTTGACTAATTTTCAAAATAATTCAGTTGTCGAACCGAAAATGATCCTTTGAAAAGGATAACGTTTCAGTTGAATTGAGTGGGAGAGGGGGCCGGGGGGATTCAAGTAAGTTGAAAATTTGAGAAATTAAAATATGAACGTTGAAAAGTTTTCAATACCTATTCTTAAATTTCAACTTTTGAAACCCAAAACGAACTTTTGGAAGCGAGCGGGAGGCATACTGCATAAGGCTCAAAATTTAGCATTTTAAGGATGGTGAACGATGTGAACAATCTAAATCAGCTTCAGAGGGGGGGAGGTAAAATCGGACCCTCGAAATTAATTCCCATTTGTCATGTATGCAGGTATGAGTATTACCTACTTATGTAGATACAAATTTATTCACCTGTTCAGGACATAATCTTCCTTCAAGCAGAAAAAAATATAGGATATCATCCAAGATTTTCCACTTTTTTTTACTATTTTTGAGAGAAATAGGAAATTATATTGCATAGGTAATCCATTAGGACATGGTAGACCAAATCAGGACGCTTCTACCAATCATGAAAAGATTGAAAAAAGTGATGGTTTTGTTGAGACGGAAGTCGTGATTTTTTTACAAAAGGGGGAAATTTCGTTAAAATAATTTGAAAATTGTTGAGAATGGTTTGAATTTTTTTAAAAAATTGATATTTTTTTTCAATTTTGAAGTGTAAGTACAACCTGAAAATAGCTGTAATTGGAATAAATGATTGCCAATAAAAATTGGAAATTTTTTGAATCGTATAAAATCTTCTATAATTTTTACGATTTAAATGCAATTTTTCTAAACTTATTTTGAAAAAAGGTCCTGACATTCGCAAATTTTTCGACTCGAGCATAATTTATTTGACTATAAATACAATAAAAGCAAAGCTGCCCCTACCCCTTTCAATAAAGGGGGAGCGGACAGCTTGCCGTTCTGGGCATTTGGAAAGTTTGTGGTCTCTGCACATCAATTGGCAGAATCAAACTTTTTCCTCAACTTTTGATACAAACTTATCTGTAGTAAAATAACAGAAAAAAATTTTAATTGAAAAAATGTCAAAATTTCTGCTTTGAATGTATTTTTTTGCAAAAATTTTCGCTCTCGCTTCATTTGAGGGCGCAACACATTTCCTTTTTTAAACAAAATGATGAAAACCTATTTTTCGACGGTAGAGGAGTCTGGACCCCCTTAATGATTGAAATGTTGGAAAAAGTGATGAAATTTCACTTTTTCATTGTTTGGTCACTCTATTACCTATTTAGAAAAAATTATTTTTAAACAGAGCTGACAATTTCCAGTACCTATAGTTCTAGTTCGTATTTTCAGTGGCTCTGCCCTCCTCCTTCCGCGAGAAAATCCTTTCGGTTCGCCCCTGTTTAGAGGACGGTTTTCTAGATTTTAAATCATTTTTTAAATATCCTGATGGATTTTCTTCATATCTCAATGATTCTTACGTTTTTTGATATTTCATGATATGTACCTATCTATTTATTTTTTTCAATTATCTTCATCGTGTCAATAATTTTTCTAGTGGTTTAAATTCTAACAATTTTCCTGATTCCTAATTTGAACTATAAAAATAAATTCTCATTCTCCCTTTTTTATTTTGCAATATTTTTGTGTAACAATTTTACTACGAATTAATGGTTCCTAAAATATGATATTTTAGGAAATTTTTCTGTTACTCGTAATTTGCGACGTTTTTATAAATTTTTTCATGCCATATTTCAACAATTTCAATGACATTTCAAATATTTTTAATTTTAAAGGTTATTTGAATAAATCTCTGTAGAAAGGTTTGCACAGAGGCCTGTTGAGCAAAGGCCATAAAAGTAGATTTCTGTTTATTATTTTTTTTTTTGCAATCTTATGAAAAATTGAATTTTACGTCATTCAATTTTAATAACCTGATTTTATAATTTTGTTTAATATTTTCTGGAATGGTGTAATAATGTATACTTATTCCCTTCTTTCAAACTTTTTTCACTTAAATCATTCGAAACTTTATACTGAAAGATATCTGACTAAGCATATGTACCTATATATTACATTAATGTTGAGAGAGCAAAAATCGTAACTCTTAATCGAAAGAAGTAGTAACGCGATGATAATGAACAGTAAATGCAGTCGCAAAGACGTATTTTCAAAGGGAAGCCCTGACTCATCGAAATAGAAGTACATAATAATCTCCGCAGCTCTACGGAGAAAGACAAGCAGACATTCTGGAACCTCTCAATGAAAAGACTATGCTAAACCAAAGACTAAAAATTAACATCGTTCGGTACAATACCTAGGTATCTGATTTATACAAACGACAATCCATTAAAAAAGCAACATCGTTGCCAAACATCGCATTACTAATGTTGAATAGTTGAGGAATACGACTGGCGAAAAAAATCCAAACCGGAGCATATAAAACCATAGTCGAGTCTCGGAGAAAAATAACGAACAAATTAATCGAATAGGAAGAAAAAGATGGCAAATCGTAAGCGAAACGTTACGACAAATGGCAAATTACGTGTACTTTATACTCGTATTATGCGAACTACAAGGTACGGACCCAACAGTCGGAGTCGGAGCCAACACGGATGCTAATTTTCTACTTGATTTGATGTCACCTTTGAAATGGTTAGAGAGAGGGGCAGGGTACGTACTAAGGTCGATTCGGCTGATTACGTTGGGTAATGGTGAAATGGCGTAATTTCGTACTTACTTGCGTTTTAAGACCTCTAAAACAAATATCAATTTTGAGTCTTTCTTCTTCTGTGATTTCGGACGTGTCGACGCTACTGCTGCCAGACATGGAATCCGAACCAGTTATCGAGCCGCTGTTATATCTGTAATTATCATATTTATCATTGATTCGCCTAACAGCTTCATCCGACCAGTTTCTATTCTTCGGTTTGACGATTTCGCAAGAAGCATAAGGTTTTTCTTCGAGATTACCGGGAGGCATTTTGCGTGGATATCTGTAATACATAAAATAGAATAGATTTTAATTCTCGGAAGAGGAAAAATGGTCGCACATTGTTATGGTTACATATCTAGTGCGAGTATAAGTACGAGTACACACAGAATTACAGGATGAAGAACGTGGAATGTGGAAGCGTTATTTTATTTTATCGTATGTGAGAATTTATACGTCTCCCTGACCGATCCAGCTGTGGAAGTACTTTTAAATACTTTTTTTTCCTTCGCCAACACAACTCCGAGAGCATCATGTTTTCACGCGGTATGAGAAACTTGCCTTTTAAACGTGTCTACGCCTTCTGCTGTAATATGTATTTGCAGTGTTTTCCAAAATCGCCGGCACCGGTGCGGTGCCCGTTGCGAAACACACCGGAAAATAGCGACGCAGAGTTGCAAACTGTGGGAAAATTCGACGGGTACAACGAATGCAACACCGTTGCAATGTTTAACCTATAATTCCGTAATGGGTTTGTTTCGTTGGTTTGATTCTGTACGTTTTGCATATCAAGTACCCATACTTGCTAATCTTTTTAGTGGATTTAACAATATCGAGGTATAGCTCGGCTTATCGCACCTTATATGTAAATATCCTCGATTTGCTTCAGAAATGAAAATAACAATGAGTGAACCCAACGCTAACTGGACCGATTATGATGCAGAGGTTTACTATACCTACGATTGCATAATTTTGTTAAAATTCAACCAACGTTGAATCGAGCTAATTAGAGTAATTGCTCGAATCGAGTTGATATGTAAAATCGTATTCTTGAAAAGATTTAATTGGGTGAGAATAATTTCAATGGTTGAGGTGTTAGTAAACACAGATCAAATTTCAACACCTATGATCGAAATCTGTGAAAAACATTAGGTTTGCTGATGTATTCGCTGAAGTACGATGTTTGTTTGGTTTCGTTTATTTTTATTGCTTTGTTTTTGTTGACTAGTGGGAGGGAAATGAAGAAATATGACGGTGGAAATCGGGTCGAAAGGTGTGGAAAAGTTTTTCATTGATGAAAATAGGTACAAAGATGTATTCAACGGATGATGAATCAATATAGGTGAATATGAGCTGTGGAGGTAAAGGTTTGTTAATTTTACAATGCCTGTTTTGATTTTGAAAACAAATGAAATAGGTTGACTGAACCAAGAATAAGAAATATGTACACCTATACCTGACCGATTTTGCGGATAATGAAAATAATATTTGATTTGATGAAAAAGCAGGTGACCAAATAATCGACTGGATTCAGCAGAATTGCGTGAAAAGGTTATACATATTAGACGTGCTCAAAATCAATTGTAGAAAATCCTCTTTTTTTTCTTCTGATTGAATCGGTTAAAAAATCATCAAAATTGTTTAAAATGTTGTTAAGTTGATCAATTTCATAAAAATCTGCTTGAATTATCAAAAAATCATTAAAATTATTGAAAATGTGGTAAATATTATTGAAATTGTCTTAAAATTTGGTAAAAATATCGTAGAAAGGGTCACAAAATCATGAAAATGTCGAAAATCTCGTAACATTTGTTTAAATTTTCACAAAAATCATTCAAAATTTCAAACAAAATCATGAAAATTGTCAAAAATATCGCATTAACTATTGAAATTGTCATAAAATTCGATAATATCGTACAAATGCCCCAAAAAATTATGAAAACCATCCAAAATTTCTTAGAACTTGTTGAAATTGTCATAAAAATCATTTGAAATATGAAAGAAATTATTAAAAAATCATGGAAATTGTTGAAAATGTGATAGAAATGGTAAAAAAATCGTGAAAATTGTCAAAAATTTCACAATAGTTGTCAAAAGATTCACCAAAAGTCATTTATGTTGCGATAAAAATGGACAAAAAAATCATAAAAATTTCGAAAAAGTTTTTTAAATTGACGTAAAAATCATTTAAGTTATTGGTAAAAGTCTGGAAATTACGAAATTCTTCAAAAATATCATAAAAGTTGGTGAAATTGCCACGCAGTTCATTGAAAATATTGTAAAAACAATTCAAAAATCATGAAAAACGTCGAAAATTTTGCAAAAATTGTTGAAATAAGTAGTTATAAAAATGGGTGAAGTATCATACAAATGGACAAACGAACATGAAAACTGTCTAAAATTTCGTAAAAGTTGTAAAAATTTTCATAAAAATAATTTTAAAAAATATTTAAAAAACCATGAAAATCGTAAAAAATAATTGTTTAACTTGTCAAAATGTCAACAAAAACCAATGAAACTGTTGTAACAACGCTCCAAAAGTTATGACAATCGTCGAAAATTTCGTAAAAATTCTTAAAATTGGCATAGAAATCGGTAAAAATATTTTAGAAGTGATCAAAAAGTCATATAATTTTTTGAAAATCTTGTAAAAAAGTGAAAATTTTCACAAAAAATCAGTAAAAATGTAGTAAATTATGAAATCCTATAAAAATTTCGTAAAAACTGCTATAATTTTCTCAACATTTTCCAACATTTTTATGATTTTTCTTCAGTTTTACTGATTTTTAGAAAAGTTTGTAAATCGGGAAATTTTTTATGGGATCTCAAACACTTTTACAACATTTTCAACGATTTTTAGGAATATTTTCACAATTTTCACTAGAATTTTTGATACTTTTATGATTTTTAAAAAAGTTTTGACTGATTTTTATAGAAATTTAAAAAAATTTAACATCTCGAAAAGTGAACAATTTTACAAATTTTTCTAATTCGAAGTTGATTTTTCCAAATCTCTAATGTTGAATGCTATTCTGCCAAATGCTAGGGGGATGTAAATAGCCACTTGTCACAGATCGATCTAACTTTAATCATCCTCCCAAATGATATTGTTTTTTGAAATTTTTCAGTTAGTTTCATATTCTCAATACAGTATTACGTTCATTTTTTTCAAATTCTTTAGAGTTTTCCGTGCAGAATTTTAGATCCTTTTAATTTTTTTTAACTGTTCCATGTCTTTTCAATTTTTTTCCAAATCGGCAAGTTTTTGAAAATTTATTGTATTTCCCAACCTCCTCTCCCCCTCTCACTAGACCATAAATGATTTTATCGCTCTGCCTTCATAACCTCAAAATTATCTTTTTTAGTTGTAAACATACCTCTCAAGAATACATTATGTAAGTATTAAATTTGCCTACCTAACACGTTGAAGGTGATTCGTCGTTTTAAAATGTTTGAACTATCGATAGGTACCTGTGGCATTTCTGACCCTGCGATCGAGTTTCCTTTTACTCTTCATAGAATGTATCGAACCAGATAAGTCTGCAGGGTAAATTAAAATTCTTAAAATCTCGTATCCTCTACCTGATACCGTTTACCTATAATTACGAATTAATTAAAGCTTCGGTAGGCGAAATAAGTGCTCTTCTGATACCTTTAATCGAGTTACCTTATTAAAACATTAGCATGTGGCATCTGGTCAATTCTACCGTTACTCCTGCGTAATTTTTTCTCTAAAAAAACATGAGCCGTAATTGTTCATTCGAGTTGACATACTTCGTCGGTGTAAAAAAGAAAAAAAATGAAAAGGAAACATAAAAGATGGCGACATGGACACCTCAAAGCATCGGTGTCGACAAAATACTCGTACAATGAGCCTCTCTATTGCTTATACGGTGCAGATACTCGTATCTGGAACAATTTTCATACTATTGTCCAATGGTCAATGTGCAGATGAGTCTATGTGGCCCATTTACCTATACACCTCGTACCGTACTCGTATCCTCTTGATATTTTTGGTGACAAACTCGTATTAGGTTATCAATTTAACTCCTTTTATACGATGTAGCGAATTGATAAGTGTTTTGTTTACACTGATGGAGTTTTTCTTATGCGGTAATGGCCCTAGTTATCGGTTTCTTGGCCCGGTACGATGGTGAAATTAGCCGAAAAATCTAGCTACGTGGGCTACTTTCGGAGGATAATTTTTGTCAATGGTGATCCTAGTAAATCATATGGTTTAGATGAGAAATACGAGTGTAGATTACCTTTTAACATGTATAGCTACAGGCTGAAATACCAAGGTTGCCGGCAGGAGGCCCCCGAGTTTCTCTAAACTGGACAAACCAAAGAGATAGAAAAAATTACGTCGAAATGCATCGGTTGGTTTTTCTAAACGTAACCTTGTCGAATAATATGACAAAAAATTACGACCAGGTTTTCAAACAAGCACGTACGTATTTCTCGCGATCGGTATCTAAATCATAAGTACAAGTGTTTTCACCGCACTGAATCTAATGGTACGTATATTACATCTGACACAGTCCATCAAGTCATTAGGATACTTTGCATAATATGCTCAAAGTATGCGCTACGAGTAATATATTAGAAGCGAATTTCATTTGGCTGAGAAGCTGGTTGAAAAGATGGTATATCTGCGGGCGTAAACCCGGTATAGCCTTCTTTTCAAGACCACGAACAAGCTGATGGATGAATGGGATTTGCGGCGTTTGTTTCGGTGATGTATGATAATTCGAGTTTCAATTCGTGTTTATGATTTATAACAATTTTTTGCTATTTCGCATTTTGACCAGCCAGTCGCCATTGCCGCGCAGGTGAATAGGGTTATTTTAATTAGCAATTTCGCACACGTCGAAAAAAACACTCGGTTCAAGGTGAAATATTCTTCTCGTGTGATGATTGGAATTTGTAGCGAAGATTTTCTAATGCGCAGTGTTTGGTGGAGGATGGATTTTCATATTTGTAGATCATGGATGATGAGAGATTTGAGATTTGCGGCGACTTTTACTTTTTATTAACGAGATTTATCCAATCGTCGTAAACCGGAATGAGTTTAAGGTGTGGAATTTTTAAGCATGTACGAGCTGCGAAAAAAAAGCAATGTGTTTGATCGTACGAGTATTATGATCTTGTTCGTTTAGAAAAGAAGGTGTTCGAAAGAATGGATTGAGGATGCCTCGAGTCGAGAAAAATGTGGGTGAAGTTTACTTTTCTAGAATGACGTCGATTTTATGGGGGTGAAATTTTTCTGTATTGTGAAGATTTTGATGAAATTGAACAGAAATTTCGAAAATTTATATTTTTTATGGGTTTGAAAATTTTTTAAATTGTAATTTGATTTTCAAAAAAAGCTGTCGACAAATTATCGAATTTTTCTAATAGATGAAATAAAAAGTTACACCATTTTTTAATTTGATAAATTTTTAAAAGTGTAGTAATTTCTCAATGTTTTGGCATGACTAATCACCGACTTTTTGACGAATTTTGAGGGAAGTCGACCCTCACACATCCTCCCTCCTGCTTCGTTTCAGCACTCCTTTCATTTGTCGAACTTTCGCTCAATTTATTAGGAGTACTTTTTAGTGCTGTCCTCGGGTCATTCCCATCCCCTGAAGTGTTTCTCTCTTCGCTCGAAAATAACACCCAAGTTATCCAAAGTTGCAAACATGAAGTTGAAGAGATATACCTAATGTAGAAATAAAGAAATTTTGAAAATAGGTAGCTTTCCACTAAAATAATTTTAAATCGAATAATATTTAAATTTCCATGAAAATATTGAAAACGAATTTCAAAAAATGATAAAAAATGGTGAAAGTTTGAAATTTTTGGTCCCAAATTTGAAAATGATTGGGCCTTGATATTGGTTGACACACCTACACGTCAAAAGAAATATTTTTAAAAATGGTCAAAATCGGTGAACCATTCGGAGCAGCTGGCGAACTGTATACAACCAGGCTGTTTTATTTCCAAAAAAGTTGAAAAAAGGTCAAAAAAGTTGAAAAAATTACAAATTTTTATTTTTTCTGTACCAAATTTGAAAAATTTTCCAAAAAAGTTGAAAAAAGGTCAAAAATAATTTTTTCTTTCGTGAATTAAAACATTTTTGAACCTTGATGCCCGATGATTCGTCTATACGTTAAACACTTTTAATGCAAAATAGTTTAAATCTGTCGCATGGAAGAGGCTGGCGATCTGCTATAAGTATTTAAGATGTTTTTAGCCTTTATCTTAAATGGCTGTTATCTCCTTAAATATGCGATTTAGGCAAAAATTGTACATAACCTATTTTATGCATTTCAACAAATACTACGAAAAAAATTATGTGCAAATTTTGCCTACCTGACGTATTGAAGGCGATATTGAGCTTTAAACATTTCAAAATGCAGCATCTGTATTTGAATTTTAATTTATGCTATAAAATGGGTATTGAAGGCAATAAACAGCTTTTAAATGTTCGAAGTGCATATTTCATTGATCATTTTTCTCGTGTATTTAGATCGAACCTCTCGCTTCTAGAATGTGTCAAAAAAAAGTACCTGACTTGTCCAGAGGCATCTCTATTCCCGAGTCGTGCCATTAAGAGATTTTTCACTTTCTCTCGAGCTTTAGTAGATATTTTACGACATTATGGAATCGATTAATAGGTTTGATTAAATATTTAACATGCTCGTGTATCAAGGCGGCGGTAGGATTTCGTCATGAATAAAAAGATGAATTATATTCGTTTTTGAAATTGGTCGAGTATTTTTATACATACACAAACGAGCGTTTCTTTCGGCGCTTTGATATTATTTATATAAGAAGTGGGCATTCTCATTATGATGGAAAAAATATGCGGAATCACTGACCGAAGCTACGTTTATAAAGGCGAAAGAATTCTTTTATCGATGTTTTACGCGAAAAGTTTAATACATAGGTATAAATAATACATGGTATATGTTGATATAAGTAGGTATGGAAATAAAAAACAGTAATTGGAAAAAAATCGCGTTAAAGTTAATAAAATTAATTTTTATTCGTACCGAACCAAAGGTGCCAATAAAATTAATTAATAATTAACATCTCCGTTACACTCTGATAATGCGATTATGGCATATACGTAATTAATATAATTTTTCCAACGAGTGTTAGAAGGCGATGGAAATAATTGGCTTTTCCTTATTGTTGGTTACTTTCTCCGGGCAAGGCTCCAAGTTGCGAAAAATTTTCGAGGAAAATTCCTCTCTCGAATCGGTTTGGTAATTTTATAGTGTGTTTAAATTCGAATTGAAATTACGTGCATGAGCCAGCGGGTACTATGACTTAGAAGTACGTTTACAATCGATACCATCTTCGTCATAAATAACCGCCCACACGTGAACCTGGTTATACACCGGTACTTTTGCTTTCTGAAAACCTCTACTTATCGCCAATGGTGATAATTAAATTAATTAAACGCTTCATCGAGATCATGAATTTTGCAACAACTAGACAACATCGTTCGTATAGAGCTCGAAACGGTGAAAATTGTCGAATTGTAAAAAATTTCATTAGAAACTGGTTTTATTTGCTTCGTATGTAGTTTACGCCTATCGAGTGGTAATTATATCGCAGAAAAAAAAGAAAAAAATATTGCAAAAAATCTAGACCTTATTTACAAATAATCTGTATAAAGCTGCGTCGCGATTGATTCGAAGAAATTTGTGCGATTTTAAATCACAAAACGTGACGGATTTTTAATTCTTTCCGTCGTGATTTTGGCTTGACGTTTGCTTTATTAAACGATACATGCGTACGTGTATTTTCGGTGTTCGTGCCATGTGGGAGTATGACGTCATCTGATGTATGCATTCGCGGTTAGTCATGAACGCGATGATTTTTTATTCATTGCCTTTTTAGCGCCGCTAACATGTCGTGTGTAATTAATTTGGTTTATGAGGTTTTCCCGTTTTTCAACGTGGTCTGCGAGGTGCCAAGGTACCTTCGTGTGAGTGTGGTGGGGATTCAATAAGCTAATTATGGCGTTGCATATCGAGGGGTTATTATAGGGTGTGATATTTGTGGCTTCGGTATTTGGTGTCGATAATTTTAGACTGTTTGGTTTTTTATCGACTTGGAAGCGATTTGAGTGGATTTTTCACATCGACGATTAATTGCATGGTTGAGAATCACGTTCAGGATTTTCGAGATGGGTGTTAAATTGAAGATTTTTCAAAGTTGTGGAGTAGATATGTTTCCTATTTTTATTATCTTGGACTGGGTTTATCCGGAAATCGAAGTGGTGGTTCGTGATTTCGAGAAAAGATTCGGAGATAAAATGTTTGAAAAATATTTGTGTAAAAACCTATTGCAATTTTAGGTATCTAAATATAACTACGAGTTGTAGAAATTGAATATTTTTGTCCAAAAGATTAGAAAAAATTGAAATATGCAAAAATTTAGGTTTCTAAATGCTATGAAATTTTTCAAATTTTCTTAATTATCAATGTGGGTTGGGGCAGCTAATATTTAAGTTACCAATAATGTGTATCAACATTTTAAAATTCAATTTTTTTCAAATTGTACACATTGCAGTGTTACAAAAATTTATAAATAAGTATTGAAAATCTAAAAAAATTAATGAATGATAACTACAAAATTATCATTAATTAATTATTTTCGAAATGCTCGAAATTCTGTGCAAATATTTTTAGAGTGGGCTCAGCTTAATACCGAAGAAACCGACGCAAACCTGGGGCAGGAAGAGGGATTACCGCATTTGTCGAGTTTATCAAAGTTGGTACATGAGTTGGCGACTTCGAGTTGTTGGTTTAAATTAAAACTTTGAAAATGAATTGCCATTTCCAAAGGGATTGGCTCTTTTTATAAATAGCTAATTAGTCAGTTCGCCATAATTTTGAAATAACTTCACTGCTCCACCCTCTCATGAAGTTTCTGTGTGGGCCTTCGTCTCATTTTTTCCTATTTAACAATGTACCGCTTTTGGAAATTATTTTTGCTAATTTCTTTTACGTTTTATATTTTTCCTTATTCAACCCACCCCATTCTTTTGAAAGGTATAGGCGCCTACCCATAAAATTGTATTGCCAATAATTTTTTCCATTTTATGATTAATATTGATCTGATTCGATTCCATGATTCATCCAAATTTCCTTGAATTATAATTTCAGGACCGTATAAGATTTTGAATGCTGTGATAAAGGAGTGGAAAATCGAATAATTAAACTACTGTATCTGCTATTTTTTTAAACGAAATATTGAATAATTAATGGACATTGAGAGTCTGGAATAAGAAGAGAGGTCATCAGGGCTGGATCGGAATGGGGAGTGGCAAAGAAGTTGGCTTGCACTATGACTAAATTACATTTCTAATGTGGAAAATTAGGATCGAATTGGAAAATTTGCAAAAAGTGAAAAAAATCATCACGTTGTAAGGAAAAATGTCAAACAAATAGTGAAAGTATCATAAACTCGTACTAATTGTAAAAATGTTCCTAAAAATAGTTGAAAAGTATTGCAAAAATGATTAAAATACAACTTTGCAACGGTTGTCATGATTTTTTGATCATTTATATAAAATTTTTACTGATTTTTGTGAAAATTTCGACACATGATTTTTTTGTCATTTTTACGACATTTCAATCAATTTTTATGACAATTTCGAGAATTTTTCAAAATTTTTGATGATTTTCATTATTTAGAAATCATTTTTTTCATAATTCATTAACAATTTTTACGAAATTTCAGACAGTTTTTATGATTTTGTAGACGTTTCTACGATATTTTCATCAAGTCTTATGGTATCAATTTTTTTTAAATCACAAATTCCCTTTGCAATTTTTTTTGTAATTTCGTTGGGGGGGAGGGGAGAAGAGAAATACATTTTTCATGTTGAAAGCGTTCTACTGGAGGTCCTGCTGAAGTTTTGCTTTTTAGGATACTCCCCCTCCCAACTATGAAATTTTTGAAGGAACTTTTTTCTAACTTTGAAAAATGGGTCATTTAGTCATGTTCCTGGAAACTGTTTGACTGCTAATCCAACTTTTGATTCAAGTCGTTTTTGAAGGTGTGGTTTTCTGAAAGCTTTGTGAAAAGTATAGAAAAAAGGTTGTGAAAAAGTAGTGATTTTTGAAAGAAATTCCTGTAGACATTATGAAGTGGGAAATTTTCGGTCATTTGCTCCCTTAATAATGTCTATTTCGGTTCGTTCCTGGAGATGATAATTATGAAAAAGTCATTAAATTTGTTACACAATCTATCTTTTGAATCGTTCTTGGTTTTTGTAATGCAAGAAAAGAGAGTCTTAGTCTTAACCTTTTGGCTTTCTACAATCCACCATCAAATACTCTCTTTTTGAGGTTCCTTTGTGAAAACTTTCCTTCTCATGACTTTGAAACAATACCTACGTATTTGCATTTTTTTTTTTTTTTTGAAAATTGGATTGAAGTGGGTAATAAAATTTGTAACTATTTTTTAGTTAGGCCTATGAATTTTTGAAAAATTGTTATCAAATTCAAGTTTTGGTCTCATTCTCCATATAAGTTACTCGTACCTCGTGAAAACATTCTCCTCGCCCCTCCTCATCAAACAGAGCAATTAAATTTAAAAAAAAATTATTTAACAAGTTCACGAACGCATATAAACAAAGTGATAATATTTTTCAATCTATTATAGGTTGAAAAAGATACGAGATATCTCTTCTGTCCCCTCTCCTCTGCCCCTATAGTTCCTCTCGTCACTAATTAATCTATTTCAAAGATTGCGCTGATTTCACGATGAAATTTCATTTTGAACACAATTTTTTTCAACTTTCTTTTACTTAATTATAATTTTTTTTCAATATTTCGCTTCATATTTCCTTCTTTCACTAAAATTCTTTCAGCTAAAAATATTTCATAGGTATACCGAAATTACTCGAATGAATTTTCATCTCAATAAAATACCGTCGATTCGATTTAAGTACTTATTTATTTGATAAACAAAAAATTACCGCCATCATAAATTTGAATTACCTCACGACACACGAGTCGATTTGCGGAAGTTACATTAGATACATCCAATGTGCAAATTTACATCCTGTATTCTTTATGATAATTCCACGAATTACTCGTCTATGCAGCTGGAGATCACCTTGTAATTATAAACGTGCTTCGGTGTACCATGACATTGATTCATAGACCATAGAATCGACATGGAACAATGTAAAAATTCGGCATAGTGATGTTGTTCCGTTACACATAGCACAATACATACGGTATCTATTACAAAGGTGCCCAAGCCCATCTTCATTTACCAGGAAACATTCGCGTACGCACCTCTATGTAAGTACGAGTATCTATCTTTGGAAAGAAAAAACGAAAAATATGCATACTCGTGCATGAACTTGAATTTTCTCACCATTTTATAATTACTCGAGTTTAAAGTCGATGCATCGGAGATTCGAAAAAGTTTAATGCATTAAAATACGTAGGTACCTAAGTAGGTATTTTACAGCTCAGCGTCGCGTTTCCATTTTCATTTTCTATTTTATTAATTACACGTTTTAAAATATGCATGTAAGTGTATAAGAAGAGTTTGGTGTATGTGCGAGTCTGTTTTAAAAGAGTTGAAGTTGATGGTGCAGGTCTAGGTACCAATGAGAGAAAGTTATAACGTCGAAAATTGTATCATGCTCGCATGTCTGCGATATTGGCTACGTTGGCCGGTGTAATTGGTAGATCTGGACTAATACCTGCATTAATTATTAGTTAATCGTTAGAATTTAGGTATTAGAAGGCGAATACCTCCGCTTATAATATTCAATTTACATAATACGTACGCGTTTTTCAATTGGTACGAAAATTTTTATAAGCCTTATCACGAACATTCTTCGATGGTGATATGTTCGACGTGTTTCCCCGCTTTTTTCTTCTCCCTTTCATTTTATCGAATTTGATTAAAATTATTACCTAGGTGGAATTCTACCGGTTGGATTTATAGCTCTATTGTTGAACTCTGTAATACAGAGTCTAGTTGCACGCGGTGCGTGCTTAACGAGATCGAGTGAAGAACTACTTTAACAGGTAGTTTTTTTTCCTTACCTCTTATACGGACTATAACCGAAACAAGATTATAAGAAATTATTATCATTTGATCACCGCGTACCTAAACTTAACTTGTAGACTGCGTATTACATAAAAATATTTATACTCCGGCGGTTAAACCGATCGGTATTACAGTAATTTATAAACGAACCCTTTTTTACCATGTTGCCACATGTATCGATAGATTTAGTAGGTACCCGAGTATTTTTGGTTACTGCTTATGACTAATGTGATGACAAATTTAACGGGTTATTGGGCTCGTCTGATAGAAGTGATCGAATGTCGAATCGTCGCGAATAAAATAAGATGTTTGGTGAGTTGACGTAAACGTCGTGTAAATATTTGATGTAATGGTATAGGGTGTCTAAAAGATTCTAATCGAATATTTTGTGCATCGTTCATACGTTACGTAGATATGGTTGAGAGGTTGTAAATTCTCGAATAGTAGTATTTCGAGTATACCAAAGCCATCCAAAGGACCTTGGTAACTTTTTATACTTGCATTTTACACTATTTGATCATGTTTATCTTAAGTTATGCTACCTAAATGAAAATGTGATTGAATATAATTTGTACTTCATATTCGGCATCATTTACATTCATATGATTGCAAATTCAATGTTGAAATCGAAAAAATCTTATGAAAAACTAAATGTCGTGAAATTCTTTTAACATGGCGTAAAAGTATTTGAAACATCATAATTTTATTTTTATATCAAGATTAGTCTCCGATATACCTAGAGTAAAATATATCGTAAACTTTGACGAAATTAGTTTTATCGAAAATAGGTAGAAAAAAATTCAAAAAATCACTTGAAATATTTGCAAAGTGATTAAAAATAAGAGAAAACTCTGAAATTTTCCTTGAGAACCGTTAAAACATCGATAAATTTGGGTAAAATATCATAAATTTTTTTGAAAATATCGTAAAAATTATTTTAAAATGCAAAAAAAATATCTAAAAATAATGCGAGAAGTTTTGAAACTGTTGCAAAAATTATTTAAATTGTAAAAAATTGATAATTTTTTTTGAAATTTCTTCAAAATCAGGTAAAACACGATGAAATATTGTGAAATTTTGGTAAAATACGAGTATCATAAAATTTTGCTCAAGATGGATGAAAAATTGATGAATTTTTATAAAAATTGCCTTAAAATGACTTGAAGTTGACAAAATATTGTCAAAGTTGACTAAAATGGTGTAAAAATTTCTTAAAATGCAAGAAAAACTAACAAATTTTCAAGAAAACCCCAGAGGAATGTTAAAGTCGACTGAATAATGTTAAGGTTGGATAAAATATCGTAAAAATTCCTTCAAATCTAGAAAATTTAACAAATTTTCACAAGAATTGTTGAAAAAAAAAGTAAAAAATTATGAAAAATTGATGAAAATGTTCATTTTTTCACATTTTTGCACTTTTTGATGTTCTGAACAATTATTTTCAACGTTTTAAACTATTTTACTCGTACGATAATTTAAACGAATTTTACAACATTTTTCAAAAATTCTAACACGAAGTTTTAGACAATTTTCAACTATATTTTGGCAATTTTCATGTCATTCAAACAAGTTTTAGAACATTTTTCAAAATTCCTCACTTCAATTTAATGATTTTACGCAGATTTAACATTTCCAGCGATATTTCGAAAATTTTTAGATTCTCTAAACGGTTTTTACAACTTTTCCTAACATTCTAACGCTGTTTCAATAGCTTTTTACAAAGTTTTAGACATTTTTTAGCGATGTTTTCTCAGTTTTTTTCATCATTTAAACGATTTTTGCACCTTTTTGAACATATTTTCCTATTTCTTCCACTTCATTAATAATTTTTATACCATTTTCACAATATTTTGATGTCATTTTCAGATGTTTTGAATCATTTCTGTAACATTTAAAAATGCTTTGATATTTTTTCTGCATGGGTTGGGGGGGTAGGAGAGCAGCTTCCAAGAAGACTTATTGAGACGTCATCCAATAATCCTATACAGAAATTAAGCCTTTTAAATTACGAGATTTGGATAGTTTTGCAAATCTCATCAACTTGCTATAAAATTATTTGAAAATATCTAAAATGGCTACGGGGAGCTAGCAAACTCACATCATTGAAGGGAATTTTTTGATAAGGAAAGTAGGTACAGGGAGGCTCACATAGAAAATCGATGGTTTTGAAAATTGAAATTGATGTTTGACTGCAAAAATCTCGAAAATCAAGCCTTCTAGTGAAAAACTAATCGCTGGAAGCAGAAACAGAATTTCAAACTCTACAATTTTGATTTTTGGAATTTTTTTCTTAGGACCCTTAGTTTGGCCAACAAATCCATATTTATGAGAATTTTTTTTCATTTTCTAAACTGTCCGTTTTTCATATAGTCCCATAAACATGGGGTTTCTGACCAAACTAAGAGACTAAGGGCCCTTCGAAAAAAATGCTAGGAATCGAAATTGTAGAGCTCGAATCACCGACCACTTTTCATAGAAAAGTAACTAACCAAAAGTTGATTTTCACAACTTTTTGAGATATTGACAGACAAAGAGTTGAGCAGTTGACTCTGATTTTTTGGGCTCTTTCTTCCTCAGAGTTGAAGGAAAACAGCCAACTTATTTTCTTGGCATTCAGTGAATTCTGTAGTTATCCTCCTTATTAATTTATTTTTGATACTTGTTGCTTCAAAAAATAGGGAGCGGAGGTAAAAATTCCAAAAAGTTGGTTTTTATGATTCTTCCCCGTCCATGGAACCAAAATTTTCAAATTTCATGCTTAAGTATATTCAGACTAAGCAAGAGTAACATTTGAAAAAACTCCTTTTCCTATTTGAGGCCTCAGAATCACAAATTGTCGATTAATTTTTTTCTAGGAGACTTAGTTTTCGAGATTTTTGCAGTGAAAGTTTTTTTTTATTTTCAAAACCATCGAATTTCTGTGGGTCACTCAGTATAATGATGGAATTTTGACTAAAAATTGACGTGTACAAAACTCAACTTCCTTAATTTTCGAACACTTTGTATATGGTGCATTTTCGTACCTAATGCTGATTTGTGTTAATCTTCTGAAATAACAAAACTATATATTTATATTATACACCCCCTGACCCCCCCCCCCCCCCCCCCCCCCCCAACACCAAATCGTACTCCTGTTCCATATTGATACTTCGGAATGTGTACTCGTAATTTTTTTTCCGAAGAAATTCGACTCCTACGTGTTGAAAAAATAGGTAAGTAATCGATATAACAAACTTTTATTCGTTTTTACGAAAATATTAACGAGCAGTTTAAAAATGACACATTGTTTTAGAATCGATCGAGCACCCTGTACTAGATGGTACAGCTTATAATCTCTCGATGCAAATTTCCTACATATTAGACAAATGTTTTTACTACAGTAACCTACGTATCACGCGAGGTGACAAATTACGAAGGTAAATTCTTGTAAACACGCGTGTTTTTTTTATACGAATGCAGTTTGAATTTAAATTAATGAGTCATACATACGTCCTACCTCGTATACGCGATATCATAGTAACTTATAATACAACAAGGTAGCCGGCTAGCCACACATACTACCATTGTTCACTATTCCTTTCATGTTCAGGTAAACTGGGAAGAATAGGTTGAGAAAAAAGCGAAGAATTAAAAAAGGTGTTGGAATATTTTCAGTGTTACTAATACGATTAACGATTATAAGCGTGCTGGTTAATGTCTGCGAACCCTTCACCTAGACCCTGGCTACTGGCGAATGACCGTTCTACCATTCGACCAAGTGTATCGAGATGACGAAAAAAATATGTAGATGACCTAGTGCCCTGTGATTTATCATCTAGCAAGATGAGTATATCGCATCAGTTGCTATCCTTTGTATAGTCCACCTGCTGGACTCCGGAATAATGAAATAATTGATCTAGAATTGGAGAATTTTCACCTCGGATGAAACGATCGAACATGCCTAGGCGAAAACCTCAAAAACCATAGTAATAATTAATAGCTGCGTATCGAGTACTTTTGAAAGAAGAAAAAATCGTATCGAGCGACCTGCCGAGAATAGGTATCTGAGAGTTGGGTAGGTATACCGCATACCGTTTTATTAAAAATGTTGCGGTTACTTAAATTAATGAGGTTAGAGAGCACTTGACTTTCAAATGATCGGTCACTTGTATCGAGCTTCAGTCGAGCGAACAACTCGACCAGTGGCGAAATCGATTTCGAATGTTTGATTTCGGTTCGTACTTGGGATTTCGAAGTTTTTAGGGGATGATGGGTGGCTTATAAACACAGTGCCCTAGATTTTCAACTTAGATATTATGTAGGTATATTAGGAACGCGTACGATAATTAAAAACGACTTAACGCGTATTACGCAAAGTTCGATATGGTCGTTAATTTTGTTACGAAGAAGAGCATGACCGTTAAGAAGGCAGGTAATTGTCCGATAAATGGAAGATGTAAATTGTTGAGATTTTGATAACCAAGGTGTAGCTTCGAATGAGTGTGTAAAACGGTGTGATATATCGTAATTATATTAGACTATAGCTACCTGGCTATACGAAGCAGGTGATATGAATTGTCTAAATCCTCTTCCTCTAGCTAGATTAAAGGGCTGGAGAAATAAAACGTTATTACGAAACATTACCTACATTAATCTGGTTTTGAATAAATTTAAAATTAATACGGTACGGCGATCCTATTTTAGTAAGTTTAATTGCGATATCTAACTGCACTAGAACTACGAGCTCATCATAGTGTTTTTTTTTGAATTTCAGGAATGCGGTATTTGAGCTGATGGGTAATAAAACGAACAACTCTGCTGAATGAAGGTACCGGACTGGTGTCGAATAAATTTCAAAAATGAGCCGCTCTTGTTTCAATAAATACGTAATTTAGTGACGAGCACCTCGACCGCGTCAATATACAGTTACACTAACCTTCCAGGCTGCTACAGCGTCATAGAAGATAGACCTGTAAGAAGCATGTAGTCGAAGTGGTCAGCACAGGTATGTACTTTTTTTTTTAAACACGAGATTAGATGTGAGTTTTCTTTTAGTATGAACCAACAGAAAATTTTTGGAAAGGATGCTGTCAAAAATTACCCTTGAGGCGAGCAAGAGGGGGTTTTAGGAGTGGAAACATCCCTATTTCTGCACATAGTCGGGTAGGGGTATGTTTGGTATCATTTTCATATAATTTGATCCTCGTGAACTCGAATCTGTCATTAATTTCTCGATTGAAAGTAGAGAGGTGGCACAATCCTGAAATTTGTGTCGTAGAAAGTGGTCAATTTTTGTAAAAATTCATATGTTTACTTTGCAATAAATTCCTATCTTCTAAGAAGAATGGCTTTCCACCATTGTGGAATAGGAAAGAAATTATAGAATAAAAAATGGTAAATTTTTACTACTCTGCAACTTTTGTTTCAAGTTTTTTATCGTATTGTGATTTTTTTACTGCAATATAATTTTTTTGGGGACTCCTGGGCGAAAAATTACTTATAAGGTGTTACTTTTTTCATGAATTTCAAGTTTAAAAAAATCAATAAATTTGGTTTTTTTTAATTTTATTTAAATTTTTAAAAAATGTGTTTTTTTTGTTATCTAGAATTTTGTTCCAATTTCTTGAATTTTCATAAAAATTTAGTAAAAACTTCGCCAATAAAGTCAAAATAATCATAAAAAGTATCGAAAATATGTCGTGAAAATTACGAAAAAATCGTTGGAAAATGTTATAAAAGCGCCAGAAATGCCATAAAAAACGATGCAATATTCATAAATTTCATAAAAAATCAAAATCATAAAAATTTTGAAGAATGTGAGAATTATAGCAGTTTTTACGAGATTTTCGACAGTTTTTATTTCAATAACAATTTCGAGCAATTTTACCACATTTTACACAATTTTTACGATATTTGCATTTCTTATCATGAAATTTTAGAAAATTTCATCAACATTTTCAACAATTTTTGATTTTTTGACCGATATAATCATTCAAAATGATTATGAAAATTTGAACGATTTTTACAGTGTTTGAACCACTTTTACAATCTGAAATTTTCCAAGTATAAAAACTCATCCAAGGTAACAAAATTTTGCGAAGTCCAAATGTGTCGTAAAAATTTTTTACAACCCCCCCCCCCCCCTCCTCCTCATAACGTCATAACTGTCATAAGACATATCTATGTTAAAAATCATGCAAATTGGCATTGGCTTGGTTACTTTTTTTTATGCAAAATGGTAAACAATTTTGAACACAACTTGTAGAACGTTGAAAATCCGTAATTTTTTATTCTATAATTGTTTTTCTAACTTTAAGGGAGGTGAAGCTGTTCTTTTGAAAATGAAAAAAAATCGATCAATTTAAGCACAAATCGGTCATAGCTACGATTTAATGTCAATTTAAGAAAAAATTGGGAATTCTACGCTGAGTAAATTCGACAATGGCAAGAATTCTCTATTTTTTAACTGGAAGCTAACTTCGAATTCGGGTTTAGGAGGTTTTAATTATAATGAAGACGTGTTTCTTGACTGAATTGGTCGTCTTTACAGGGCTCCAAAAATGAAAAATTGTGATTTTACCTCTGTGCTTACAAAAATTGATAATTTTCTGAAGCACAAATTTCATGACTGTGTCACTTCTTCACATTTAATCTGGAAACTTATGACGTATTCAAGTTCAGGAAGGTCAAATTATGTGGAAATGATACCAAACATACCTCTATCCTTTTAAATGCAGAAATAAGGATGTTTCCATCCCTAAAATTCTTTCCTGCTTCCTTCCTAAGAGTCATTTTTGATGGTTCCCAAAATTTTCTTTAGGTTTATATTGAAAGAAAAGCCACATTTGAACTCGTATTCAAAAAAATCTGTTATATCGATACACTTCTTTTATTACTCGCTGCTTCCTATACTGCTGAGAGTACATACGTGAAGTTGTAGCGTAACATAGGTGCGTTCTTTTTAATATGCACGAGTAGTAGTCGTCGACGAGTTATTTTAGGGGGTTAAGGTAGTCCCAGGTACTGCATTAACGATCGAATAATAAGTACGAACCCTAAAGGTAATAATGTCTTCTTAGAATACATTCCACATCAACTCGCCAGTTCACCGAACTCGTCTCTATGCTTCGTCTCAGAGCACACGTCTCCTCCGGCATAGGTATCTGCATATGCCCAAAGTACACTACATACTTACAATCACTAAACATTCTTCGAAAAAACCGTACCGTTTTACTTTAAATACGAAAACCCATATCGCTTGACTCTCAATTGTTTCTCGGTACGAAGGTATTTTGTTATTCGAATACACAATCGTGTTCGTCTCATTCACGCGGATAAATGCTCATTTGTTAAATGTCCAATTCACGACGAGATGGCCGTTTTAAAAAATTCGTTTTATGCGTAATATTTCAACGTACCGTTATCTCGGTGCTTAATCGTTAAGCCGTTATTTGATGGGTATGGTACGAGAAAAGCAGAAGATTTTTGCTGCGAGTCGATACGACACACGATCGTATCGCTAATTATTCAGTGTCGAGGTAGTTTCATCATTCGACGAAGTAATTACCTCTTTTATTCGATTCATACATTTGGTTTTTTTTTAGATGCTGTGCGTTTTACGTCTCAAGGCTGTGATAATCAGCTGGTCATTGTTGTGCTAATCTGATTTTCCTACCGGATCGAATCCCCATAGCTGAGCATCGGACTCGGACACCAAATCGATGGCGAAATTGGCACTAGCAAGCTTCGACTTAAGAACCGTTTGAAAAAACATCTCAAGAATTAGCATATCTTTCTATCACAAAATCCACACGTAAACATATTATTATACTTGTAGATAGGTAAGAAAACACGTTGCGGCATCGAGTTTGGCTAGATCGTAAAAATTGCAAACCTCATCGCCCAACAATTTATTCGTAAATTCATCTACGGCTCTGCGTTGTTTGTTTGCGTAGTGTGTGAAGAAAATCGCCCGGGCTGTGTCAAGCCATTTAGTTAATGTGCCTGTGTACAGAGATCTCGAGAAAATACACACTTTCCACGAATCCATCGTACAGCGGATAATTGCGTCGTACTATCGAATAATACCGGACCATAAAAACGTTTATTTCAAGGTATATAAAATAATTCTTTGATATAAATATCGCTTACGTAAACACGTCCGAATTGTATTTGTAAGTATGAAAAATCACCTCGCCGTGATATCCATTTTTATAGTATGTGCCACCACGAAAAGAAACCAAGATGATATACGAAATCATATTTAATATAAAAAATACCAATTATTGGTGTAGATAGAGATTTAGGTAATATTTTTATTGAATCTGGTTCGATGTACTGCCATTTATATGGAATTAGTTCCGAATAATTATTGCAGTAGTACGGAAAATACGAGTAAGTGATGGAAATACATGTGCAGAATATAATTTCATCTATTAGTACCGGAACCAATTTCTCGACGATGAAAAACCTTCGACAAACATGTAGACGTGTACGAGGCACAAGGTTTATTTAAGTTTTATTCATGGGCAATGTACGAAGGCCGCATTTCTTATTAAAACGAATGTTAAATGGTGAATCTTTTAGAAAATTTCGTTTTGTATTGAAGAGAGCTAAGTTTGCAGAAGGAAATGGGCGTGAGATGTAGAGTAATTGTCACGTAGATAGTTTACTAATTTCCTATCAAAGGTTACAATTAGGTAATGTCGATGAAACAGATGACCTCTATATTCGAATGGTTTTGTTTTTCTGCTTGAAATCTGCATATTTAAATGTTGGATCATATACTTGCTGTGTATGAAATGTATGGGTACCTATGGATAGAGTTTTTTATTCAAAACTTTTCATCGAAGGGAAAAAATTCGTCGCCTGTAACCACTTTTACTCTCCGACGATGAATTTGCAACCAGACGTGCCTGTAATTTAAATCGCATTACGTGTTCTATAAAATAATCTCAACTTTGATTTCTAAAGTTCATTTTTCAATCTCTCTACATGACTATATTAATTAACTCGTTACATTCTACCTTCTCTCTTTCCAATCGCTTAGAATCCGATCGCGGCCATACACATAATTGCACACGATTCGTCGTATACTAAGCGAAAATACGCCCGAAGTATGGATTAAAGAATGTAACTAATTGAGCAGAGAAAAGTAAAATGAATTTCTATTGTTAGCGAATAATTTAGTTATGATGTCTATCGATACGTCAGCACCTAAATTCCTATGATATATGGATCGTCGTCTGTAAAGTTTAGATTTTACTCTGGTTTTTCGTTTGCAGGCATCGTAGGTAACTGGTTACTTTTTTTTTTTTACTATTTTCTCTAAAAGTTGCTCAAAGTTACTTATGTTTTCTCATGAATATCAAGGTGAAAAAAATTAGGCCTAGTAAAAAAATTAAAAAGAAATTCGAAGTCAATTTTTAAAAATTTTGTGATTTTTTTCTTTTCAATGTGAAGTTATCCTGATCAGATGATGAAACCGGCCAAAAAAATCATAAAATCGTAGAAAATGTTGCTGAAATTGCCAAAATTTTCGCAACAATTGGTAAAAGCCTTCCAAGAACTATTCGTATTAAAAAATCATTAAAATTGTCGAAATTGTTGCTAGAATTGTTGAGATTTCCATTAAGTAAAACTGTTGAAAATATAGTAAAATCAGTTAAAAGATCATGAAAAACGTCAAAATTTCCAGAAAAATTAGTAAAAACTTCGCTAGAAAGACAAAAAAATCATAAAAAATATTGAAAATCTCGCGAAAACTGTGAAAATATTTTTAAAAATCGTTGAAAAATGTTGTAAAAGTGGTTAAAATGCTATAAAAAACGTTGCAATATTCACAAATTTTCACGAAAATTGGTAAAACTAAACTAAAATTGTGAAAATTTTAGCAATTTTTACGAGATTTTCGACGGGTTTCATAATTCTTTTTTTTTTATCTGGAATGATTTTTATACCAATTTAAACATTTTTTAGAAGATTTTCCGCAGTTTTCATGATTTTTACAATATTTTCACCATTTTGAAAGCAATTTAAATAACTTTCATCGCATTTTCAACAATTTTTGTAATTTTTTGACAATTTCTGCAATATTGCACTGATTTTTTTAAAGTTTTTGGCCACTTCAACAACATACTGTTTTCCTATTTTTCTTATAATTTTTACCAGTTTTTTACGATTTTCATGATTTTTGAGCAATTTTTACAAATATTTTATCTGTTTTTTGTCAACATTTTCGACAATTTTCACAATTTTTCGATCCTTTTTTTCATATTCCAAATGATAATTTTACCAATTTCAACGTTTTTACAAGATTTTTGACAGTTTACAAGATTTTTGGCAGTTTACATAATTTTGTGACCTTTTCTACGACTTCGCACTGATTTTTAAAAACGTTTTGACCACTTCAACAACATTTTTTACGGTTTTCATGGTTTTTTATCTCTTTTTTTTTGATATTTTTGACAGTTTTCATGACGTTTTGATCATTTCTACGATATTTTTACCGGTTTTTATGACAATTTTATTAATTTTTGCAAAAATTTCGATGATTTCCATATTTTTTTGAAAATTTTTTTCATATTTTGAATGATTTTTATGAAAATTTGAGCGAGATTTTTGGCTGTTATTACGAAATTTTGGTCATTCTTTCGATATTTTTACCACTGTTTACAACAATTTTGAAAATTTTTACGAAATTTTCGATGATTTTCATAATTTTGGGACCATTTTTCATCTTAATTACTGTTTATGAACATTTCAAGACTTTTTTCAAGATTTTCAACAGTTTTTATGATTTTACAGCCAGTTTTACGATATGTTCACCAATGTACATGACAATTTCAAGCAATTTTATTGCATTTTGAATAATTTTTACAACATGTGCACTAATTTTATGAAGTGCTGAACCTACAATTTTCATGGTTTTTTTGACCGATATAAATCATTATTTGAAATAATTATAATAATTTTAACGATTCTTACAATGTTTGAACCAATTTTACCATCTGAAGTTTTCCATGTCCAAAAAGTCATCCAAGGTAACAAGACTTTTCGACGCCAAGAAGTAATACAAAAGTTTTTGTGACGCCCCCCCCCTAAGATATATCCATGTCGAAAACATGAAAATTGACATTTAGTTGGTTAATTTTTTGAAGAAAAAGAAAATTGAAGTTACTTTTTTTTGGAATGTTTCAGTTACGATGCTTGAGGGCTGAGTTGGTATAATCTTTAAAATTTCGGAACTACGTTCGAGTATGATCATTCTAGGATTCATTAGCATTAAGTATTCCATCGAGTTAAATAAATTGACCTATAATATTTTCACAAGATTAGTGATTACCTACAGAACGAGCGGAAATACCGCCCACATGTCGAACAATCGCAATTATCAATTAAAATGAAAAGTATTTTTTATTAAATGTGAGAATTATCTCGCGAAGGTGGCATTACGTGTGCTTTGTGCTAAAATTCCATTGTACTGATACCATCAACTTGTTTTTCTCCTAAAAAGCCGGTGCATTTTGTGTGCTAATATGCAGGTAGAGTTGAGAAACAATGCAAAGTGATGGTATTTAGTTGTCGACTTTTGAAAGCAATTATATCGTTAGAATAACACCGCACGAGATGCTGACATTTTAAAATAAATTGAATCACAAGCGGTAGGTAAGCTTATGCAATCGGGATATGTACTTACGTGCACCGTTACTATTAATTTTTTTAACCACTTGTTACATAGTACGGTTATTGGTAATTTTGAATTTGAAGAACGTTCTAATTTCTAAAGTACCGGTGATGAATTGTAATTACTTTCGTTTAATTTTCAAGGCATCTCGGCGTTTATGTAGAAAATGATTCGTAATGGTGATATAAAAGTAAATAACGTATTAGCGGAGTAATTATATTAATAAGGACTTGAGAAGTAGCATGAATTCATTAGAATTTTAATTTTTAAAAGTTTGATGGAGAAAATGAGAAATTTTAATAATTTAATATTTTTTTATAATAATAAATAATGTAAAGGTAACTGCGCATGCTCAAACGATAACGTTTTTGGTAAAACATTCAAAATATAGAGGGCGTATGTGTTGCTCGAATTGAACAGAAACGGTAACCAAATGATTCGTTCTTTTCGTTTTTGGTTCTTGCACGTGATCAACGTGATTGGCGATTTAATTTGTTTTCAATGATAAGAGATCTCATTGCATTTGTAATTTGGATTTAGAAAACACGTAATTAATTATTATTTACTCGTAATTTATAATTATTATTTTCAAATTGTGTAATTTGTAAACACCACGTAACGTAATACAATGTTGCAGATCGTAATCAAACCGTCAAGATCAAGATGAACGTTCGATATTCAAATCAGGTAATACACCAATAATTTGGTTTAGTAACATCTATCAAGCTCTTGAACCGGAGGAATATTTCACCACGTACTTGTTTGATTTTTTTTCATTCTAATCCTAAATCAAGTGGCACCATATTAATTATACGAGACCGCAGAAACGCACCTGACAGTAATGAATACGAATCGAGTCGAAAACTTTCATCTATCACTCAACGTTATAAAAATAACAATCAAACTAGCTAGTTTTTGTCGAGTGCACAAAACTAGCCGCATCGTGTCGAAAATTGGTATATCAACTACGGTTTACATTGAATCTGTTGAATAAATATGATAAACACAGACATCCATAAGATCGCATGCACTTGAGACACGCTTTACTTTCATTTGTGCACACCATTAAAGGATTGTGGTAATTTTGAACGATACATTATGGACGAATCGTTTATGAAGAAAACGTGCTCGTAATTTCGTTTTCCTTTGACAATAGTACGATGAATCATGATTGGAATAGAGTTGGTCTTTTTTTGGCATTGGTGTTATAATTTTAGGTGTATTTTTCACCTTGAAATAATACTACGTTAGGAAGAATACCTTTTTTAATCTAGATGTATGTTTATATTACAGATAGCCTTATTTATCGTGTTGTTGATCGAATGGAGTAAATCTTTCTTAGTCTTGGAGTATGACTTACTGTTGGAAACATGCAAAGAGGTATAATTACTTTCAACGCGGTAACAATTAACATTTATATTGTATTTCGAGTTGGAAAACACTTGTTATGTTTTAGTCTTGGTGGTACAGCACAGGTTGACAATTGGATAAAACACATTTTCATGTAGAGATTTAGCAACGTACAGTACGAGTTTAAACAGTGATGTCAGACGATTACGACATACCACTTAGTGACATATTTCTAAATCTTTTTTTCCCTTAGTATTTTTCAAACTACGAACAAACGTATTGTTCCGAGTTTTTCAAGTATACTCCCATAAATGGCGCCGTAGACATAGTTACACAAGTTCGAGCCATCTAATCGGTTTCTTTGGTTTAGGTATTACGAGAATTTGTCAAATATGACTGGGTTACCGATAGCACGAGTAAATTATTGTTTGCTGATTCGCGTGAACCATCTTCAAGGGTATCTTCATTTCATTGTCCGACGTAAGTATTTCAGGTTACAATTTTAAGGTACTTTTTTTTATTACGCAGTTTTACTTTTTTCTCACGATTTGCACTTTGGTCGAAATTTTAATTACTTCCTTCTATTTGTCGAGGTCATTAAGGTGGGGATTTCGTTGGTATTGTTTCAGGTACCCGTACATCGATATTATGCTAATTCTGTTCCGACGATTTATCGAGCTGCGGAGCCGGAGCGTGTACGAAAGTGAAACTGAAAAATAATTTTCAATAAATTTTTTCTCTACGGACGAGCCAGACAGCGTTGTTGGGTACGATACCGAACACAAGGTGAATCTGCTTATATTTACTTACGTTTCGTGTATGTTCATGTACACGACGCGATAGATTATACATAGTGAAAGTTCAATAGCGAGTTGGGTTTCGATGACATCGTCCATAAACGCATCGTTTATGACCCTTATGTGTTTGTGCTTTTGTATATACTTTCTACACACGTACGTACGAAAAAGCTGCTCAACTGTGGATGAAGAATATCGATTTCGTGTATTAATTATTCGGCGACGAATGCCCGAAGGCCAGCATCAATCACATCGTTTCCAAAATACCATTCGATTGGATAAATATTTGTTCTATTTCGATTCCAAAGTATCTAAGATGTATCGAGATTCGAGAAAACCTAATTGATGCAAATGTACGATGGTTGAACGATAATTGCCTACGAGATGGTGAATTTTATGCTCTGGTATAGTCTCATCTTCTGGTATGGACGAAGAAATGGCGTATGGTCATGGTACAATTCATTAATGACCGTATACAAATGATAAATTAGTCGTTGTTGCCAGTGCCGGTGCAAAAATTAGGTAATGGGATACGTACGCTTCTTGGTGGTTTTAAAACTCGCCTCAGCTGCGTGTATTAAATACGATTAGAGAAGCTCACCTAACCCAAAATTATCACTTTCACTGGTGACGATAGGGATAGGTTTTTGGACGAGAGTGTGTACTATGTAGTATGAGGAACATTACGTACACATGTATTTTCAACGGCGACGGTCGAGTTTAATAAACTTGCGAGCAAAAATTTATGAGCGAATGTAATCGATTATATTGTACTACGAATGAGTCGTTTTATAATTTTGCAATATGATCGTTCGGTCGTGTACACGGTTTAGCTTTTTTAGATCTCGGAGAACTATGGAACGGAGGTATTGCGATTGCTGGTTTACGAGATGTGTATACGTTACGCGGTTCATCAGTTTCGTAAGCTCGAGCGATGTACCTTTATGAATATGTACGCCTTATCGAACTACCAGTCGACATGCGTCATAATTTATTCTCCTCGAATTTAGCTATATGCAGATGCGTGTTGAATTGGAAGAAAAACCTCGCGTCTGGTATCCTTTGATTTTCTGCAAAAAAAGTTCTCTTCGGGGCATTACCCTTCTTCCTGCTTTGATCAATTATGCATTAATCTTTCGCAGACCTATAGCTCAGTTGTGCACTCGGGAAAATATCTACCTATCTGTATACTCTTTCTGGTCCATACACAATACGAACGAGATTCATCTGCAGTGATACCTTCGCTCTATATACCTATCTCGTATTCGAAAGATAATCGTCTAGTTGTTTTTTCCCTTACTTTGTCCATTTATCTTCACCGACCTATCTTATTATGCGGGTTATCTCGGAAAAAGGTCTTAATTTAGTAAATTGGAGTCGAATGTGAAATTGTTGTATTGGTTTTGGGTGCTTATTTACATGCAATATACTCGATTCGTTTGATATGTATGTCGAATTATGACGTAACGACGCGTTCTATGCGCAGCCACGTGGAAATTAGGCATATGGCACGCGAACGTGTATTGTGTATGTGTGCATATACTCGAGAGTATCAATTTATTTTGTTTTTAAATTAACTCATCGTCGCTCGGCTGCAACACTACGTTATGGGATAGGTATATTATCGAAAAATACTATTTCGTAATTTTTGTTTACCATTTTTGAACATTCGAGTTCGACCAAACTGTGGAAGTTGTGAAGTCGAAGTGTTAGATGTTGGACTAATGGGTAGTTGAAAAGATGATTTATGATGTTTATGTGTGAAATAATCTCCAATTAGTGGAGATGATAATTGACACGCTGGTATCGATTTCTGTGTAATGTAGCCTTCGATCATCTGATTATCGAAGTAGTGCTGTTATGTGTATTAGATGGTACCTATGTGAGAAAGGGACGAAGAGAAGAAATGTTGACGAAATTGATAGATTTGCCATATGGCTTGTACGAGGCGTTTTTTAAATGACTTCTTTCGATGTGTTTGAACTTTCAGGTCGTTTGGTTCAATTTTGATTACTTCATCGGTTATAAAATTAGGTCGAAGTTTTAGTATCGAGATCGTAGTGAATGGGTTCCAGTTTTTTGTGAATAAGTGCAAGGAAAAGTTAAGAGGAGGTCGTTTTTGTAAGAAATTTCAGTGGAAAACCAGGACTGTGAGAATGACATTTTTTTCAGTTTCGGTTCACTGGTTCAGGTTTCATTCCCAGGATCGAAATAGGGGAGGTTACGTGGGGTGATATTTAAACATTTCCAACAGATGAAATTTTGCAATTCAAAATGCAAAATTTTTCAAATATTGTGGAGAAAAGTTCATCATCTCGCAAATTTTCAGACTTGAACTTAATTTTTTTGATTGGAAATGCAATTTTTCCATTATGAGGAAAGGAGTAAAGCTGGCTTTTCTGCCCCCGATCGTTTTGGCTCTGTTCGGAAAAGAAAATTAATTGCTGAAAAAATTCCATACGAAATCAGTGATACGAAAAATTGAACTTCACTTTTCAGGTAGAAGTTTGTTTTGTTGCCTAGCTCAACATCCAATGGTCCAAATTTAGCTTTCGAGGTCTCCAAATTTTTGTAACTTAGTTTTGTTTCATTTTATGGAGAATTTTTTTTTTTCATTACCATTTTTTACTTATTTCAAATTAAACAAAACTTACAAAAAATTTTTTTTTGGAAATGTGGCAGTAGTAAAATAGCCCATCAAAAAAATTCAAAATCTCGACTGATTATCGTCGTCGTCGTCGTTTCCATTGTCGCGGTAGGCCAGGTGACCTGTCTGCGAACTGTAGGATACTCCCATGTATAGGGATCGCCTCTAGGTTCTTAACCAAGGGTTGCGACTACACCTTTAACATCGGTGGTTATAACGCCGATATCACTACAGTCTTTTACGATGGAGTATATTCAATTGGCATTCGCGTAATTAGGATACCAGTCTAATTACACTATCTATAGTCAGTACACCGCATCGCTAGCCGAGTAGATTTATGTACTCTGAGTTCAACGATGCACCGACTGATTATGTTCATAAAAATATTTAATTTTTTTAGGATGGTCCATATCATTACGCCACAAGTTCGAAGTATGAGATAAAAATTTGTATATTCACAAAAAACAATTTTATCACTTTTAAACTGGATGATAAGAAATGGAGGCCACTTGAAATGTCACAAATAACACTAGTTACCAGTATCTTCCACATTGTAGCACCGCTTGGGTGGGAGGGGGCTATATTTCCACCTTCGACTCTAATGAAGTTTTGTAATTCAAAACTGGCCTCATTGCTAAATTTTTTAAGGGCCTTCCCAAGAAAAAAACTATTTTACTTAACTACCCTTCAAAAAATCTAAACATATTATAGCATGCAGACAATTTTAATACCCTGCATTAATTTCAATCTCTGAAGTCTCCTGTCTCTCCCTTCTCAATTTTTTATGCCATTTCATTTAAAAAACATACCTAGTTGAATTCCTGATTCTTTTTTAGCTGTTTTTCAAGAATCGAGAAATCAGCCATTAAAATTAACCTGACGGTTTATCTAAATTTTTGTCCAGACGATAAGTCTCGTAATAATCGACCAAGTAGGCTGAAATTTTTATGAAATGTCAAGCGCTACTGGAGATAGAAACCTATTGAATTCGAAAAAAATCGATGAACCGGTTCTTGAGTTACTCGGGATTAAAATGTTCAAGAACCTGTAGCGCCATAAATGAAGCATTTACATAAAATTTGTAAATAATCTTTTTGATAGTATTTGAAAGAACGCACAAAAGAGGTTGTATACAATTTTCATTTTTGTGAACCGGTTGTCAAGATATCGACGTTTAAAATTTTCAAATACCTCTAGCGCCTTGAATATAGTATTTAGGTAAAATTTGTAAATAACCTCTTTAATTCAGTTTGAAAGGGTGGACAAAAAAAGTTATATACTATTTTCATTTTTGTGAACCGGTTCTCGAGATATTCGCGACGATATAGTTTGCTTCTTTCCAAAATTCTGATTTCGTTTCAATTACTCGTCCGAAGTTGAATTTTTAGACTTATCTATTATGAAATTGACAGTGAGGAAATCAGTTTTTCTAACGCATTTGCTGCGTTAGTGTTTTTTTAATTTAATTAATTGATACTTCTGACAGAAAATATTTTCATGAGTGAAAATTGGTTTGAATATTTTTACAATTACGTAAATTGACTTCCTCGTTGATTTTTTTGCTTGGTGGGAGGGGAGGGGAGTTATTTCAACGAGATTGTTTGAATTAATTACATTCGCGTTTGATTTTTGGAATTGAAAAATGAAAAACAAATCTGAGAAAAATTGTGAGTAAATCGAGAAGATGATTCATTGGATTTTCGAATCGAATTTATCTTTACATATAATGAGACGTGTAATTCGTTAGGATATTGATTCAACTTCGCGAGAATTCAATTTCATTGAATTTAATAGCACGAGGGCATGAGAAAAAAATGCATAGAGCTTGAAAAACACAATGAAACGGATTGAAAATAAGCTGCGATGATGGAATATTTCTAAAATTTAAAAATACCTCGTGTTCGATTATTGACAAAATTTCAGTTTTGGAACTTGAAGGTCGAATATGTCTGGAATTGTGTTTTATGCACTTTTTAAGTCTCAGATCCGTTATTCTAGGAATTTCTCGAGTATAGTTATTAGGAAATTTTTAATTTTGTCTATAAAAATTCGAGATATCTCAATTTATGGCATACCTTATCATTTTGCATCGATCTCTTGCCCCTTCTATTCCTCCTATATTTTTCTTTATTCCGAATATTCGCATTAAATCGGTTTAAAAATCTACCAGAATACAATTTCAATGCGTTTTCTCGACCAGACTTGTTACTCGGCGTGTTTCTTTATTACGCAAAATGAACTTACACGGTGAATTTCATAATGACTCGATCCGTTGTTTCAAGTATTAGCATTACGACTTTGAAGAATAACACAATGAACCATCGATGATTAGGTGCTTTGACACGTAATTGCAAAACAAAGTATGTACATACGTGCATGGTGAACGAGAGAAAGAAAATTAAGAGAAAAATACACATTTTTTGTTCTTCTTCAAAGAGAGAACGAGAAAAAACTAACCGAATACCGCCACATTCATAACTCATAATATTCTTTTATTAATACCGTTTGCTCTCTCGTTTACGTATGTTTGTTCGCTTATACATTCGTATAGTTATGTATTTGAATAATAAGAAAATCAACATCGACTTTGTCGAATGTACTACGAATGAGTATCGGATACTCGCGTACTCTAAAGATAATCTGCAATACGAAACCAGTTTCAGAAGTCTGAACCCTTTGAAATATGGAAAAACCTCGCCGTTGGACGTTGCTATATTGTATGTAATTTTCATAATATTCGAAGGCTGCTCTTATCACCATACAGTATGTGTGTACTGTAGCGTCTCTGAATCTAAAGCCGGCCATATTAAAAAACTCACACGTCGAGTGAAAGTCTCTGCACTCTCTGTGGTACAGAGTTCCAGCGCAAACGCACGATTAACATAATTAAAAATGTATTTTTGTATTAAAAATGCATACATTCAGCAATTAAATTACGCTCGCGAGTCATTACACTGTGTACGGGCTAAAATTGACCATTGTAATTTGTCGTCGTCGATTGTACCATAATTTCTCCGCACATCCGCGGCATGTCGGATCTTTAAGGTATCTGACACATGTCTCGTGTGCTTCCTGTATATACAGACGTGTGTACTCGTATGTACCAGTACTCTTACCACTGTATATCTATACGTTATGTCCATATGTAGACCAGAATGGTGGTTTTTTTCCTGTCTGTGCTTTGAAACAATGGTAAAAAGTCGACTTTCGCAAATTGTTCTAATTTTATTGATCATTTGGAATAGCAATCACCCCGTACATGGTGAAATAGGTTTGTAATATGTCAATACGTACACAATCGTGGTTGCGATCCGATGCTATGTAATTTTATTTCAAATTTCATTTCCGTTTTTGTAGATTAATATTGCTAAGATGTATTATCCGATCGAAATGGGCATAGAAATCGTGATCGATGCGGATGGGATTTGATTGTTTCCTATTATAATATGGATTGAGTGAGTTTTGCGAGAATTGAAATTTATTTGAAGCTTTTATCGATTTTATTCTCCCAATCGAATACATGAAGAAACCATTAAAATGGCCAGAATTACGTATTTGCAGGAAAATTGTATGCGAGGGGAAGTTGTGAGTATGATCAAAAATATTGTAAAATTGGTGGGAATATCTATTATAGAAGAAGTTGAAATTTTCTCAATAATCTTGTTGAAAAGTTCTTTAATTTGATGAAATATTTACAAAAATGATTTTAAACATGCAAAGATGGTTGAAAAACTAGGTAAATTATTGAGAATGTGTAGTAAAACTTCTTGAAAGTTTACAGCACTCGTTAAAAATATTTTAAAAATAGTGCAAAAATTGTAGAAAAATTGTGAAAATTGCTCAACTTTTCGTAAAATTTGTTAAAAAGTTTTCAAAAATCATCATTGAAATATTCCCAAAAATCACTAAAAAATCGAAAAAATGGCCAAAAAATCATGAAAATTTTGTAAAAATTATTAAAATGCCACGAAGATTACTTAAATTATGGTAAAATGGTCGAAAAATCATGAAAATCATCAAAAAAATATCGTACAAGTTGTTAAAATTGTTATGAAAATTTTTAGAATTACGATGGAAATTGTCAGAAAATCATGAAAATGAACAAAAATGTCGTAAAACTGTTGAAATATTCACAAAAATCATTTAGTATCGCCACCATTTCCATACTACCCATGTACCTATAAAACATAGGAAATGCTTTTGCTCATTGAATTTTTCAAGTCCATAAATTCGAGATGTTTGAAATTTTCTTGAAATATTCCAAATACAAAAACCCATTTGAATTCAAAACAATTTTCCAGGTTCAAAAAAGTGAGACAGTACGTCTAAAAGTCACTGTTATGGATTTCTTTTTAATTTTAAAAATCCCATTCCAAGTACAAAAAGTTAATAGAAATCTGAAAAATTTTCAAAATTTAAAAAAAGCCTGACAAAATGTCTAAAAATGGACTCTAGGTAAAAAGCTGCCTCACAAAATGTCTGATTTGAACTTTCTTGAAATTTTTAACTCCATAAATTTTTCAAGTCCAAATATCATTTGAACTCTGAAAAATTTTCCAAGTCCAAAAAGTCTGACAAAATGTCTGAAAGTCAAGGTAATATCTGAAATTTTCCGATTCAAAGAAGTTTGCCTGACAAAATATTGGAAAGTTACCCTGATTTCTAAAATTGTCCAATTTCAAAAAGTCTAAATTATTTGGCTGACGAAATGTCTAAAAGTCAGCATTATCTCTGAAATTTTCCAAGTCCAAAAAATCAATGGAAATCTGAAAATTTTTTCATGTTCAAAAAAGTCTGACAAAATGTCTAAAAGTCATCTTCAAGGAATTTCATGACGAAATATCGTCAGGGTTTTCGCGAATGGTCAAAAAGATCGTGAAAATTGTCGAAAATGTCATAAAAATTGTTGTATTGTTTACAAAAATCGTTTGAAATATTTTTTAAAAATGGTCAAAAAATCGTGAAAATCGTAGAAAATTTTGTGATAACTGTTGAAATTGTCACGAAGATCATTGAAAATATGGTCAAAATGTTCAAAAAAGCGTGAAAACCGTAGAAAATTTCGTCAAAATTGCTGAAATTTCCTCATAAATTATTAAAAATATTGCAAAAATGATTTAAAAGTCCTAAAAATTGTTGAAACTATAGTGAGAATTTTCCAAAAATTGTAAAAATGGTGTAAAATTTGATTAAAATGGCAGAAAAGTCGTCCAAAAAAATGAAAAAGTGTTAGTTTTTGCAGCATTCTGATTAATTTATGATATCTTCGGCGATTTTCATTGAAACATTGTGACCGGCTTCAATTTGGTCGAAGAAATTGAAAAAAAATTGAACAAAACTCAGAAAAATTCTCTATGTTAGACTGATTTTGGAAATTTTGTTTTTTCAAAATTTTGGGGAAATGAGGTTGAAAAATGATCGTAGGAAGGTTCCGCAGAAGTCATCGAAAAAAAATTAAATAGTCTAGTCGTGACCTATCTTTTTCGAACCAATTGGTTCAACTTTCTTTCAACTTTAAGTAAATTCAACTTCGAAATGATGTTTGCATTTTCATTGCATCGTTTTCTAGATTTTTAAGGCTTTCTCGTCCGATATAATCAATTCAGCAATAAAATCCATTTCTCTTCGCATAATAAAACCGAAAAAGTATAACTTTCGTCGCAGGTCGTAAATAGTTGGATAAAAATCTCATATTTATATCGAGTCCGCGATATCGTAATCGTTCGCGATAAATTGTACGTGTAGGAGTAGGTGTACGTAAGGTACGTATAAATAACGTCATCGTCGTGTCATCGTAACAATTGAAAAATTTTTCCTAAGGACATTCTCAAGCAATTAGAACGCTGTTAATCGAATTGCATAACGAGCAAAGTACCTGGCTATAAAAGCGGTAAAAATAATAGTCGCTTTTAATCCGTCGAAGCGGAATAATTGCGAATTTATTATTTTATTTTCACAGGAAACGAGCTCGTAGATGAGGCACCGATAAGTAACGGTAAGGTAAAAACGGAAATTACCATTTTTAATTATTTTCCAATCACGAAATGAATAAGTGAAAAAAAAATGAATCCGACGAATCGTTTCCTTTTTTTTTGATTTTCGCGTACACGAAAGTGGGAAAATTTTCTAGCTAGGAAAATTAACTTCTTGGAATATTGTGTCACGAGGCTTTTCGGCGGCGTATTTTTGGCTCGGATGGCGAGCTCAGTCAAATGAAGCGTTATAATGGTACGCTATGTGGTTTGTTTACGTATTAATCACAAGCACGCGATGATATTTAAGAGATTTTTTTTCTTTATTAATTACGTATACGAAAAATCCTAATTAAACGAAACGGTGGCGCGTGTTAATTAGTTAATCTCGATGGTAATTTTCAATTCGTGCATGTAACGTTATTTCGCCGCGTTTACGTATCGAATACGAGCGAAAAAAAATGTTATATGGCCATTACAGCTGGTTTAAGCGAGATTAATTGCTAATTTTGGGCATGTAATTTTGTTGCATTTGCAAGAGTTTATTTATACGATGACACGATGTGAATTTTTAGCTTATTAGTCGTCTTTTGTGTTTGCTTGCAGAGTTGATGGTGCTGGAAACTTGGATGATTGAAGAAAATTTGCTTTGGAAGAGATTATTTTGTGGATTTTTTCAAGATTTATTTTGAAAGAAGGGCTGGCTGAATTTTGGAGTGGTTTTTTTGGAAGAAGAGATGGCCTTTATTCAAAGGATTTTCAAAGAAGTTTTTCATCCCATTTCAAGAGATTTTCGAGAAGAATATTTGGAAAGAAGCCTTCCTTTTCGGGAGATGGAGGAGTTTTCATGACGAATTTTTGGAAAAAAATCTTAACCAATTTGAAGCGCAGTATCAAGCTCAATTCTGAAAGAAAATTCTCTCCCGATCTGAGCTGAATTTTGAAGAAACCTTCCTTTCTCCGTTTAGAGACTTACTTCAGGTATAAAATAATTTTTAATCACTCTCCCACGATTTTTTCGCTTATTCACGTTCGATTCGTTATCTAATCAAATTAATTTTTTTTTTTTTGCAGAAAACGAAATACCAAAACGAAGGCCAACAATATCTCGCAGAAATCCGTCCAAAAACAATGGTAAATATTTTCTTTGCAGACGTTTATCCGACAACTCCAGCTCGTTCTCGAATACCTTAAAAAATTCTACAGATATGGTAGAACAGAAACAATCGAAATGGTCGCCTGTATTGACCCTTAACTTGAGAATTTCGTAACATAGTTCGTACAAGCTGCTGTTAAATATTCGCAAATTAAACAATACTACAATTGTGCTGCCGAATCGGAGTCGAGTACAATCCAATTATAAATAATGCCCTGGGCTAAACCCAGCTAACTGCCGGTGCCCGAGTAATACAATTAATTCGCTCGTAGATATCATGAAAATCGTGCCCAAACACCTGGAAACTACATTCGAGCGTTAAAATTCACACACGACCTATTAAAAAAGTAATCTGGTAATCCACCCCAAAATGAGAAAGACGTGGTGTAAATATTTTGAGAGAGATGGAAAAGGCTCGAGGTAAAGATGTAAACGACCTGGTAGGAGTAAATTGTCGAGTAGAATGAACCGGGAACTGGAGAAGAAAATCGATACGCGGAAAAAGGCCTGGAAAAGCACAGTTTTCCGGTGCGAAAGATGCCCAAAAAGGGATGAAACGCTGCCGAAGTTAACCTGCTTTCTGACGTATGTACGAGTTCGTATCCTATAATCAACTTTCCATTTCGTTTGATGTGTTTTTCGAGTAGGATTTTTTGGAAATGTTGGATGAGCGGAGGGTTTCCAGGGTTGGGTTCGTCGATGAAGAAAAAGGTTCGCGGAGGAGTTATTCTGAGATGGAAAATAAATAAAAGGAGATTAAAATGAATTTTCTTGTAAACTTTCGAAAGTATGTTTATCGATTCGTTTTATGAAGTTTCTTTTAGCCCTTATGATAAAATTTTGGCCGAATATCGGATAAAAGATGGAGCAAATAGGGGAAACAACTGTTGGATTATTTTTCTAAATCCATTCGAAATGTTATCAGGTATCTAATGTTTACATTTTCATCGTCTAATTATTTTCCAATCTTTTACTAATCCACCTGATAAAAAATAATATTAAAAAATAATCAAATTATCACTCACGTTTTCTATACGTTGAAAAAATCTGGAAAAATTATATCACTCGCACAATCACAACACCAACATTCTAATAATTTGTTTTACACAAAACACTGCTGTTAAACGAAGTACTTAGTCGTATTAAGTTATGTAAAAGAACTATAGATACGTGAAAATGAACGAAAAAATCGCGAAAATAATCAACGAAAAATATTCAAAAACTCGAAAGTGAAAAAGTATTAAAATGAAATATTCACCGTTTTGTAATGCATGAAGTACATGAATAAGTTATGGCGCGAAAATGTATCCAGGCGAGGTTAACATTGAAAAGAAACTGTTATCATAGTTTGTATGATCTGACTCACCGCGATATTGTACTCGTACTTGCGAGTAATGGCGGTAGAGAGCGTGCGTTCGTAGCCGGCAAAAACCTGCGTAATCAAGTTCATCGGAGACAAATTGTGCTAAAACAGCTGATACGTGAGAAAATGGAAAGTGCTCGAGAGGCCGCAGTCTTCGAGAACGGTTTTGTTTAGTTGGAATGATTGGTTTGTTGGGTGGGATGGGAGAGCGAAGGTTTGGGGAGATTTTGGTTGGTTTTGTTGGCTTGAAATTTTGAATTTTAGCCCCAATTTTGAAACCTGCGTTGATGATTTTTGAAAAAAAAACTGTCAGATTTTTTATAATTTTGATCCAGATAAATGGATTTATTTTCCACGATCAAGTTTTCTGAAAATTAATTAAACCCCTATAAGCTACCTCGTTTTTGAAAATCGAAAGTAGATAATGAATTTACTCAGTTATTAAAATTAATTTTCGATTTAAGTAAAAAAATTGAGTATTTGATTAATGTTGCAGAATGATAAGACTTTTCAGAATGATTGACCATTTCGATGATTACTGCTCAATTTGAGAAAAATCAATCAACTAATCATCCAAAATATTAGTTGTACTTTTTGTAATCGATGGGTTTATTTTGCAAAATTCATTACATTCGAGGAAATTTATAATTATCCACTAGATTAACCAGAGCCACACAGTCATTCAATGGGGAGTATGAGTAGGGCAAATGCCCACTTTTTAAAGCGGTGTTAGTCATATTATTTACATTTTCTGAATTTTCGTGATTCCATCGAAAATTTGGAAGAAAAATTACTGATACACAAAATAAAAATAATTTTTAGAAATGGAACACATCAGTGTAACTTGGAATTGGGTTATAAAAATCACTAAAATATTGCGAAAGTAATAGAAAATGTGATAAAATTGATCAAAAGTTCATTAAAATTATGAATTTTGAAAAAATTATTCGAATTTTTATAAAAAATCGTTGAAAATAAATGTAAAGTGGTTTACATTATATCGTAAAAAAGCACAGAATTTTTTACAAAATTTATTAAAAATCAGAGAAAAACAACGTAAAAATGTTAAAAGTTATTAAAATTGTTGAAAATGTACTAAATTTGATTGCAAAAAAAATTGTGGAAAAAATTTCAAAACTGATAAACTTTATAGTAATTTTATTGATTTTTATTTTAATTCCATGAATTTTTACAAAATTTTCGACAATTTTTATGAATCTCTTGTAGTTTTTTACAATATTTTTAATGCTTTCATGAAAATTTCAACACTTTCAACAACGTTTCCTAAAGTTTAATGATTTTTTGACCTATTTTGTAATATTTTTAACAATATATGTGAAACTTTTTACAACTTTAGCGACATTTTCGATGATTATGACGATTATTACACCGTTTAACCATATTTCTATTCATTTCTGAGAAAATTTCAACATATTTAACAACATTTTTGAAAAATTTCATGATTTTTTTAAACAATTTTTACGATATTTTTACACATTGTTACAAAAACTTCAATAATTTTAACATTTTCGACAATTTTTGACAATTTTTTGTCGAATTTAAAATTTATTTTTAATAGTCTTAATGACAATATTTACAATTTGAACGATATTCTTAACAATTTTCATAATTTTTCGACTATTTCTACTACATTTACAATGATATTTACCAAAATTGCAATAATTTTTTCGATGTTTCAATGGGTGAGAGGGGGCGCCCACCTCATAAAAATTTTTCCAATTCCAAAAAAGTTGATACAAATCTCTGAAATTTTTTCTATCCAAAAAGTCAGGCTAATCCAGTGTGACGTTAGCTGCCTGCCTTATGAAATTTTCCAACTTCAAAAAGTCAATTAGAATCTCTGAAATTTTTCAAGTTCAAAAGGCCTAAAATTCTGACAAAATGTCTGCAAGTCAGATCGATACATAATTTCGTCTTTATCTGATTTTTCAACATTTTGTGAGACTTTTAAAAATTACTTATACAATTTTTTTCAAAATCTAATTCTATTTGATAAACCAATCGCGTTTTATTTCGCTGAACGTCGATTCTAAAAAATGATGATTTTCGAGAAAATCAATAATTTTGGTAAATGTCTCATTTTTTTATTATTAGACTAAATTATTGATACGAAAATTTGAATTTGAACATCATGAGAATTTCTTTAATTTTGAAAAATGGGAAAGTTGAGAATAATTTTTATACCTTTTCATTTATTCGTGTTAAAAATTATCAATTTCTATCTCAAAAAATATTTGAACAATTATTGATCATTGAAAAAATGTACTTTTTTTAATTTGAGAACGTTGATTCACTTAAATTGGTCAAATTTGAAAAAAATCGTCAACTCGTGTCAGCAATTTTTTGGAAAAAATGGTCAGACTCGATCAAAATCTTCAGTTACTTGGACTACTGAATACAAGTGACAATAAAAAATCTTATGACGTCTAAATGACTTGAAATTTTATTTCAAGAAATCTTCTATAGTTGCTTGCAACTGGCTACTCTCCAATTCGGACGATTTTTTCCAAGTGGTTTTTAGAAATTCTAGCCAATAAGGACAGTTATTTTTTTTTAAAATATCGACGTCTCTTCTTACTGAATCTCTTCTTTTTTTTGGTATTGAAATCGAGGGCGTATAATTTTGCTTCTGAGCTCCCCTCCCCCCACCCTATTGCGTACACCATAATTCTTTATAGAAGATTAGGAACCATTTAATATCTATTGTAAATTTTTAGAACTGTGTCTAAAATTTTTTAATCAAATCAATTTTTTTCAGAAAGTAAAGAACTAAAGTTGATTTTGAGTGTACAAATTTTCGAAAAATCCTTCAGGAAATTTTATCAACTCCTATTTGGTTACCAAAATTCATCAAGCTTATTTTTCAATGTATTTCTGAATTATTAGCGAAGAACCAAGCGAACTGGCCACCTATGCACATTGTACTTACTATACTGTGAAAAAAAAGAAGGAAAAGAAAGAAACTTTCTTCAACTCTTCATGAAAAAAGCAAAAAGCAATTCCACAACGCCATAAATTGATAATTTACGTATAATTTTCTAATCAATGCGAACCAACGACTCGAAGGAATAAGAAAAAGTCCCCATCACGTCGTCGTCGCTATAATGAAAATTTTTTTTAGCGAATTCAACTCCCACACTTATTCGTTGACTTCGGAACTCTCGCGCGCGCTAATGATGGGCCAGTTAAAGACCAGTGGACGAACGATGCGATATATTCAGAATAATGGGAAATTTCAACCTACTTCATCGATGTAAAAGTTAATTCAATTTACTTTTACATGCCGATGACCTACTTATTAAATTTTATTTGTTATAAACTAAGTAAACGTTGTATTCATACACACATATGTGGATACTAAAGGTAATTTATATTCATATAAAATGTTACTATACACGTAATGGTGCTTTCGAAGAAGCACCGAACGTACGAATACAAAAGAGATACGTTTACGTACAAGATTTTCTGCAGGTTGCCACACACAATGCTCATTCTTCTAAATTGATCTGTGCAACGAGCCAATAACGAGCTTACAGAAGGAACTCGTCGTTTGATTGATTTTGCGAAAAATTTTCCAATCGCGAGATTAAATACCGGGTTGAAGAAAAAGCAATACGACTCGGAGAAGCTGGTTAATCGTACATGTTATTCGTATGTTATGGTTTTATCGCCCTCTAGAGACGTTTATCGGGAAATTACTTCCAACGAATAGGTGCGATAAAGAGCTTAATGCGTAAAGAGGTCATTTTCACGCTCGAAAACATACGGCGATCTTTTTATTTTTTATTCTCGAACATTTTTCTTTTATTCTTTTTATTGATATTTGACATATTTAACTTTCTCCGTTTGTATTCTGTTTTAGAAGCAAAAAGAATTCGCTGGTAGCGTTTAACTGTCGCATGACGAGATTACGATTGACCAGATTTGCCGAAGCCGATGCATCGATGCTGCCGACGATATGATACTTGTACGATGGAATTTTTAATGTCGTCTCGATCACATTGCTTCCAGTCAGCTCGTATGTGTAGTCGGAAACGTAGGCGTGCATGAAGAAACCGTCTTGTTTGATGGATTTGCAAGTAGGTGAGTATTTTTGTTACGCTGCTTAACGTATGGGACCTGTCAGATGGATAATTGAAGCGATACGTTTTGTTGTATTGGTTACAGACTGTGGAAGAAAATACTACATGTTGCCTGAGGTCAGTACAACCACCTACTGAAAGAACGGTGAACTCGTTGGCATTTGGAGTTTCATCTCAGTCGTCTGCGTTATTGATGCAGGTATGTATGAATTCTGCACAACTTGGTAATGAAGCAGTCGTAAAATTTAGTGTAGAACCCCACTCGTCCTCCTTGCCCAATCAGAGGTTCATATAGTTACCCGTAATGTGATCTTCTTCCTTTTGCTGCGTGTTGATTTGCTTGAGAAATTTCTACGAAAATGGTTTCTTTTCCGTATCTTAATTCGTATTCCCATTGTTTACTAATTTAGCCATTATACTAATGGTGCTGATAATCTGTACGAAGTACGAATGCGACAAAACGAGTAACGAGTCGTATCTGACATTAAAAACTGCCTATTTTCCGATGATAATCTTTCCCAAGTGGCCAAAAAAGTATGGGTCTTTGGCACTTTGGTCAAATAAAGAAGACCAGCAACGCCTGTGTAAAAAACCTTGGCAAATGATGGATGGTGAATGACCCGTAGGTTAATGAATGAATGAATGATGGGAACGTATAGCCGGGTACACAGAAATGAGAAACTATCGTGATGATGGTTCGTTGATGATGCGGAGACACTTGACGATATTTTTCACCGACAAAGAACAGACGAGATATAAGTGTGAATTTTTTATCCAAAATTACCTATTTTGTTCGCTGTTGCGATGAGTGCAAGTGAAAGATTACTGTGGTTGAAGAGGACTTCTGTTATGGGTTGAGAGTGGAAGGGAATAAAAATTGAAGCAGTAAATAAACCAAAAAATCTCTCAAAGGGTTTGGGTTTGGGTTTGGTTAGAGAAAATGTGATTTTAGGTGTTTGTAAAATTATTCATTATTGGGTTGAAATAAGAAAATGTGAAAAGATATTAGAATTGTGAAAATTTTCTTGAAAATCATTGAAAATAATACGATGAAAGTGGTCAAAAAATCATCAGAATCGCGGGATTTTCAACGGATTTTAGTGATTTTTTTGGGTCATTTTTACAATATTTTTACTGATTTCTGTCACCATTGGTAATTTTAACAAAATTTTTTAAATTTCTTGTCAATTTTTTCTTATTTTAAATAATTCTTGTGAAAATTTTGACATTTCTTATGAGATTTTCGACGGTTTTCATAATTTTGTGACCATTTCTGTGATATTTTTAACAATTTTTATCATGATTTCAATAATTTTTATTGTATTTTCAACAATTTTTATGGCATTTTTGAACATTTTCACGAGATTTTCGACCACTTTCATGATTTTAATGGCTTTTTCTACGAAACTTTTACCACTTTTTATAACAATTTATCACATTTTCAATAATTTTTTTGCTTTTTTGAAAAATTCTCAAATATTTGCGGCGATTTTCATTAAATTTTTGACATTTCAACAATTTTATTGAGTTGTCCGATTATTTCTTTCATTTTTCCAAAAGTTTTTTTTTTGGAACATTTTGATAATTTTTGAGAAATTCTCGACGATTTTCATAATTTTTGGATCGATTTTACAAAATTTTCAACGATCTTAATGATAATTTCAACAACTTTCGAGATATTTTTAGTGATTTTCATGACAATTTCAACAATTTGTATGAAACTTTTCTCAATTTTCACAATTTATTCAACATTTTTACCACATTTTCAACGATTTTCATATTTTCTTGATCATTTTTTTTTTATTTCAAATGATTTTTATGAACATTCCAACAATTACTGTGAAATTTTCAACAGTTTCATGATTTTTTTGTCCACTTCTACGATACTTTTAGCAATTGTAAAGACAATTTCAATAATTCATTGATATGCGAAAGTTTTGATGATTTTTCAAATTTTGGAGGGTTTTTAAAATATTTTAAATGTTTTTTGTGGAAATATTATCTAGTAATTATTTGAGATTCTTGACAATTTTCATGATGAACGCCAGGCGATTTCTACGTTATTTTTGACGTAAAAATAGATGAAATACATACGAGTAGTCTCATTAAATTTTGTGAAATACACTAAGCAAGTAAAGCATTACATAAATCGATGACATTGTTGAAAATTTGTTCAATTTTTTCGAAAATTGTGGGTAAATAATTCAAAAAGTATTGAAACATGGTGAAAATTTCGTGCAAAGTCATCAACTTATTGAAAAAATTTCATTTTTTAAAGCACCTCGATAGATTTTTGCAATTTTGAAGCAATATTTGAAGAAGTTTTTATGACCTTTGGGAAATTCTAACAATTTTAGTGATTTAAAAGACTTTTACAACAGTTTTTATTTGTTTGGTATTTGGGTATCTAATTTTAGTTACTTTGAAGGAATTTTTATGGTAGATAAATAATTTTTTTTCAGATTCTTCAATTCTTACCTGTCTACGTGTTTTTTGAAATAACCTATATCGACCTGCATCCACCAACGATTAAAAAAAGTTCCGATTGTTTTTGAAAAACGATCCAATAAGAAGTTTGATTTCGTATGAAAATAATTCTAGTGTTTTTAAAAATTATTTTTGTGAAGATTTGAAGTTTGCGATGCTATTTGACAGAAGTTACGTATCAAGAGAACTATTGAAATAGAATTATACTCGTATCAAATGAAATCATGGGAAAATTAGTCAAAAACATATATTTGAGCGAAAACCAAAGGTTTAATGTCTGGATAAAGGGGCTTGTAATTATAAATAAGAGCATGTTATAGGTAGGTAATACGCTCCTACCTGGTATACACCAGATAGGTAGAGGGTTCACTTTCTATAAACATAAGATATTTACCAGCGCGAAATAACTCAAGTCCGTTTACCGTAGATGAATCGTATATTACATCAAACCGAACTTGACATTTAAACACATTTACTCACGTATTGAAAGAAAAGATATTAGAACGGGGACATATTAACGGGAGAACGGCACTGCCGAGTCGACGGAGTCGTACGCCTCCGCGTAGGCTCACCAGCACCGAACTAACTTGAAACACCAAACGTTGCTCGCACTGAACCCAGTTCGAGCAAACCACAGGGCTACCAACCACATTAACGCAATGTAGCACCAGGAGTAAGGGCCATAAGTCCCTATGACA
>FIZU01034597.1:0-33742 GCA_900064475.1 Pseudococcus longispinus
TATTTAGCGACAGTAAGCAATATTTAAATAATTTAGAAATTAAATTAAATTATTAATACCAGCAAGCCCATAGAGAGCAGGCAAAGGGAGGACTTTGCCTTGGGGCCCAATTTTCGGAAATAGTCCGAGAAATGAAAGGCCTGAGATGGATTATGAATTACCTATGATTAATCATAGAGCTTTTGTGCATTGCAAAAAGTCCCAGTCATTTCCATATACTATCCATGAAACTATAAGCATAGGATATGCTTTTGCTCATTGAATTTTTCAAATCCATAAAGTCGTGATATTTTTAGTTTTTTTGAAAATTTCCAAGTCCAAAAAGTTATTTGAATTTTGAAAAATTTTCGAAATCCGATTCAAAGTATCTACAAAAGATCCGTAGAAATCTGAAAATTTTTCCAAATTCCAAAAAATTCAACAAAATGTCTAAAAGTCAGCCTTATGGTGAAAAGCTGTCTGACAAAATGTCTAATTTGAACTTTCTTGAAATTTTTAAAGGCCATAAAGTTGAAATTTTCAAGTCCAAAAATTGGTTTGAGTTCTTAAAAATTTTTCAAGTTAAAAAAATCTAAATTATTTGTCTGACAAAATATCTAAAAATCAGCATTATTTCTGAAATTTTCGAAATTCAAAAAGTCAATGGAAATCTGAAAAATTTTTCGAGTCCAAAAAAGTCTGACAAAATGTCTAAAAGTCATCGTCAAGAAGGAATTTCGTGAGGTTTTTCGCGGAATCATCCATAGCAAAAGCATATCCTATGCTAAAAATTCAATTTTCTTATTTTTTTAGAATATAAAATCATTAAAAATGTTTTCCAGAAAAAATGTATAAATTTTGAAAAAAATTTCAGATTTTTTATGGGAAAGGGGAGGGGGGAGATGAAATAACATTGTCCTAGGCCCGCTTTGAATTTTAGATAGGTATCTGACATGATGTCTCACTTTTGAAAATTTCCGAAATTACACAATTTTATTTTTAAATTTTAACCAGTCTGACATACTTAGTATCCCATGCTTTTTTTGTGAAGTTTTTCATAGATTAAGTAAGTAATTGCAAAAGCATATTCATGCTAAAATTATTCATCTTTTAAAATCAATTTTCTGGCAGCCTTTCACATTGAATCGTTTTCTGTTGGACTAAGAAATTCGGCATAAATTCATACATTAGAGAATCTACATATATTTTAGAAGTTCTCAGAAATACATAGTGTTTTTGAAGGTAAATTTTTTTCACGTCTCGACAAAAGGGTAGCCAAAGGGGACGAATAGGGCAATTATTGTCATGAAGTCGAAAAAGTTTTGTAAAATATTAAAGAAACAGCAATTTTTTCTTTTTCAATGTGATTTTTCAAAAAAAATATCCCTGGTTTGGCTCAAGCAGTAATTATGCCATCTTTTACATGAAACATCCCTGTATTTTGGGAATTTTTTCAAAAATTATTCTAATTTTTGATTTTCCAAAATTTTGATTTTTCTGATATCGCCACTCTGGTCATCTATAAGGCACATGCTTCGCCCCTCCTTGAAAAAATGCTACGCCTATACCAGGAATTCTATGTACAGTTAATGTCCTTATTTGACTAAAGCACTGGATTATCTTTAAGTAGAAAAATAATAAATAACGTTTATCACTTGCCTGAAATACCAAATATTCAGTAAATCAGATCGCGTCACAATTCACCATAAAATGCATTCGATGTTCAATGCAAACGCTGAAATTCTGTTTTACAGTTGCACCGCATTAGTTGATTAATTACACAAATGGCTTTGCATGATTTTACATTTCAAAAATCATACGTCAGCACTCAGAATTTCTTTCTCAAATAGGCTACATAACTATTTGAAAAAATCGTTCTGAAACGTATGTGATTTATTCTGCGAATTTTTCTGTGCAATGGATTTTACTCGTACATTAAATAATTTTCGAATTTCAGGAAAATCTACCTAGTTATATTATGGATGTAATCTGTGTTGTACCTATTTGGTACTTACCCTATTTCATATATTTTTCTATAGGTATTACCTAGAGATTTGGCAACATTTTGTTTGGAATTTTCCGAATTTTCTGTGCACAGTTGTTGAAAAAACAATCATGAATAATTGTTTTTCGAAAACTACGTTTCGTAAAATCCTGTTCAAAGTGATAATCACATTTTTCTATTTGCACAAGTGATGTGTTCAGCGAATGATTTTTCGTTTAACTTTCAAAACAAGTCAATGTCAAAGTGGATGTATCATAAAGACTCGAACAAGTGCAGAAAAAAGGAAGGAATGAGGAAGAGAGAAGTTGAAAATCGAGGAACTTTTAATATCTCCCCTGAATCAGCTTTCTTTACCACCTTGAATTATGTATTAGAACCAATACGAATTTGATCCCTTCAGAATACAATAATCCTTTCACTGACGTCATTATCAATGCTCGTTTTTTTATCGAAAGCCAATCTCATATTTGTTATTCGACAATGGCGAGCTTCTGCGTACGATGAAATATGATATAAATTACTAGTAAAACATTTTGCTGGTGTTAGTGTTTTGATAGTTATTCGTAAATGTGTTTTTCACTCGTTTAACGAATCAATTTCTCTACAATTTGCACCGAGTGCATTCGCTTGTGGCAAACATGCTTTGGCAGATAGTCATCTATTTAACTGCTTTGCAAGTAAGATAAAATTTGATTCGTACTTCATAGATACATTTTTTTGAAAACGTATCGAAGCTTAATTAAAAATCAAAATAATTTTCTAGGTAACCCACGTGGTTTCTTATAGCGATAGTGCACAATGTAGCAAGACCTGCGCAGTTGTATACTCGCAATTGGAGAATTTATGTTACGATTTTACCGGAAAAGCGAGCGATTATTTTTCGGTGCAAGATATTCATCAACGTGATGGATTTTTCGCCATCCGAGAAGCATCACTTTATGTGGCGTACAACGCGTGCGGCAAAATAACAAGATCCATTGATAATTATCGTACAGGACAAGATTTAGAAAAGAATAAAGTCAATAGAGATGGGAGTAATCCTGCTCAGGGTGAAGGATCCACTCCAACACCTTCAAGTTCCTCTCCAACGCCTTCTTCCAGCAATCCTTCGAGTACTACTCCGTCACCATCTTCCAGTAGTCCTTCAAGTAGTTCCCCGCCACCATCTACTGGTAATCCTACAAGTTCTCCAAGTTCGCCGTCTTCTTCTCCAACTCCTAGTCCTCAAACGCCGCCGCCTAATAGTCCACCGTAATTTTACATCCCTTCCTAGTTTGTCTTTATTACAAGCACAATTTATCCATTATTTATATTGTAGCTCAGTTTAGTTTACTGCGGTATTGTGGTTTACAAAATATTGATTGAATTTAAACAAAATAAATTATTAAAAAATTTTTCATTTGTAATTTCATCTAAATATCCGTGTTCAATCTTCAGTCTACATGACTTCCTCTGTCCTGTTCTTATTTTTGTAAATATCATCAAACCTCTTCTGTGGGGTGTAAACACCTACTCCACAATATCCTGAATCAAATCTGTTGGTTTCATCTACTCGTATCTCTCAAAACATACTTTATAATTTTTCATTTGCTTTGTTAATCGTCATCTCATTTCAATTGCAATACTTATAAGAGAAATACGTACTCTCTCTGTGTTTGTATTTCAACCAGCTAAATATTTTGACATCGAAATTCATAGACGTGGACAAATTGACAATTACCAAAAAGTAATATTGAATTTCAAAGATGTTGATTCCATATGGAATTAAATAAGTACTAGTAATCAGAAAGTATCTATCATAATTCGTGTAAAATTTTAAGACGATGATGCGGGTGCAGTAGACAAAGAAGCTGATAGTGCTGGATCTCCTGCTGTTGGGACGGCTCCTGGCCCATATGGAGGGCCCCCAATTGAAGCTGATACGGCTGGATCTCCTGTTGTTGGGACAGGTCCTGGTGCATTTGGAGGGCCTCCAATTGAAGCTGAAACAGACCCGGATGTTGGAGACTGTGCACTTCCTGCACTAGTTTGAACTTGATCCGCCATCTGTTTAGTTTTGATTATCATGTCACACGTGACAAGCATATCTTGCCATTGTACATTCTGTAAAATCAAAGCCATCTGAGACTGGCCATTTGGTGTGAACTGGAAACCTTGAGAAATTTGAGTTTGAATCGAAATACAGCCTTGTATGATATCTGGTATCATGGCATATAATGCCGCAATTGCTGAATCATCACAGACTGGACCAGGTCCACCTCCTGATGTGGTTGCTGGTAGTGTCTGCGAGGCAGGAGGATTAATGGGTGGTACATCACATGACACTTCATTTCTCAAACTAAATCCCTGGAAATTGAAATTGAGCAACCTTATGAAAATGACAATTGCGAAATCTTCAAAGAATCGAACGTCAACTTACCAGAATTATTACGCAATTGATATAATATTGCTTCATCTTTGAGTTGTTATAACTGATTATAATTTAAAATTATTGAAGTTCCCACACTTACGAATGCTTCAACTCAAACCATATGTATAAAGTTTTCACGTCATAGGGAATTGAAATATTTTGCTTTCACCTTTTGTCCTTTACCCATGATTCAATATTTGTTTTTGATGGCGCACATTAGTACATATTATGTACTATGAGTGGAAATTTTATGAAAACTTGCCTAGTATGTGATACGATTTTTATCAAAATTTACTTGCAAAAATCCTCGAAGTTTTTATAAACTTCATAATTTCTCATCGTGCAATTCCTTATTATCGTATTGAAAACAAAATAAATGCGTGAATAATCAGATTTATTCCTAATGTATATATACAGTGAGTTTCAAATTACAATTTCCTCAATATAGACAAGGTTATGAAACAGTGTTTGTGGCTGGAACAGGAGGTAATGCACCAGGTTGGGATTGACTCATCTGAGAAACAGATGGATTGGGAGGTGTTTGGGAAGGAGGTGTAGTTACAGCAGATTGAGCTGCAAGTGAACCTGATGCTGCTCCACCAGCACTATTCATGGGATTCATTGCGCCAGATGGATTACTTGATAGGTTTTGAATATCATTGTAATCTCCTACTAATTGCATACAGCTTATGTAGACGATGTCAATTTCCGCATACTGTACCAGTTTAGATACATCATTTTGCTGTTTAGCATATTCTACAACCATGGGACTAATAGCAGGATTACTGATGCGTTGCTGAATGAATTTTTGACATGGCGTTATTAGTGTCTGTATCATGTCCTGGGGGCTTGGAGGACCCATAATGGCAAATCCTTCGTGCATCTACATAGATAAATACATAAACGAATATTTTTGAGATTATTTTTGAATTATTGAGGTCCAGTTTCTCTGTCCAGAATTTGGTTCAATCATACTTACGCATATTGCCATCAAAATCAACACGTTCTTCATTTTCACATAAATAAAGATTGCACCCGGTAAAAAAAATGTGTTCGTGGAAACCATAATCAAGTAATAAATTTTCCAACCAACAGATCATAAATGCGTCAAGAGCACAATGTTTTATATATGAGTTCAAAACAAACCCATAATATTGCTTGTATTGTGCAAATGGTTTTGCAAAAATCACTGTGGGATTTTCCTTTATTTGAGTTGCGTATCTGTTTTGCAACACCTAAGCACCATAGTGACTGATCTACTGAAAAATTTATGATTGTACGTTTCATATTTTCATGTCCTTTTGACATTGAGGATAGTTCAAAATTTTCCATTATTTAGATTGATTCAATTTCACAAAATTTCACCGGATCATACTTTTTTCTTCAAAGAAGTATATTTACAACTACCTATTTCATAAAGCATCATTTATTTATTGAAATAAAATCTTATTTTTATGGTAAAAAAATGAATTATCAAGTACCGAAATTTCGATGTAAATTCCTGAATAATTAATAAATCTTCCAGGTGCATAAAATTATTGTCTTTTGCTAAGAATGACTTGAGATATGAATCACTAAACTCCTGAACTAGGTGTCGATGGCTGTGTTGGAGTAACAGGAGGAATGCTAGGTGTCCCTGAAAAATTTCAGTCTTTTTCAAATGATTCTTACAGTTTTGAATATTAGCAAATGAATTACCTTGAGTTGATCCTGACGCCTGTGCTGCAGATTGAGCATCAGCACTCAAGTTCCCTCCTCCACTTGTAGACTGTAATGAAACTCCAGCGCCTGAATTAGTATTAGCGCTTAAACTGTTACTGCTGTCACCACTCCCTGATGGATTATTAACAGATGAAAGTCCCAAACTGACTCCTCCACCTCCTTGAACAGAGTCTCCTCCTTGTGCTGTATTTGCTTGTAAAGATGCTCCACTACTCGCACTAGCACTGCCACCTACCATATTACCAAGGGTTGACAGTCCAGCAGAAGCGGCTGAAGCGGCATCTGCTAAAATCCCTTGTCCTGATGCAGACCCTTGAGCTGCAGAGGTAGCTGATAAATTCGCATCAGTTCCGCCGTTTGTTGATTGTAGGGATACCCCGGCACCACTTCCTGCACCTGCGCTTGTATCAGTTGCACCATTTGTAGATTGTAAAGATACCCCAGCACCACTTCCTGCACCTGCGCTTGTATCAGTTCCGCCATTTGTTGATTGTAATGATGCTCCAGCACCACTGCCTGCACCTACACTTGTATCAGTTCCACCATTTGTTGAATGTAGGGATACCCCAGCACCACTTCCTGCACCTGCACTTGTATCAGTTCCACCATTTGTAGATTGTAGGGATACCCCAGCACCACTTCCTGCACCTGCGCTTGTATCAGTTCCACCATTTGTAGATTGTAATGATGCTCCAGCACCACTATTAACTCCTCCGCTCATTGTGCTATCTGATTTTCCACTCACCATATTGCCTGCTGATGTGAGTCCAGCATTGATGCTTGATGCTGCACCTGAAATCATATTTCCCAAAGTGCTGGAACCTGAGCTCGATCCATTTGCTGAAGTGTCTACGCCAGATCCATTGGTTTGTAAAGAGACCCCAGCTCCAGTGCCACTTCCACCTCCACTTTGAGATATTTGATCACTTAAATTTCCATTGTTATCTGCGCCAATAGGTACGGTAGCTTGGGTTTGAGAATTTCCTGTGTTTGTGCCTCCACTGGTACTACCAAATAATCCTGATAAATATCCGCTTCCACTTCCTGAACCCCCAGAATCTGTACTTTGAGTCGATTGTGTATTTGATGCTCCGCCTGAAGATTGTAATCCCAACATGTTGAGATAAGAGTTCGATCCTCCCGAACCTGCACCATTGTTGGAATTTGTACTTAGCGTGCTTGAAGCAGATCCTCCGCCACTGTTTGAAGGACTTGAAGGTTGTAAACCCAGCATGTTGAGATAAGAGTTTGATCCTCCTGAATCTGCACCATTGTTGGAATTTGTACTTAGCGTGCTTGAAGTAGATCCTCCACCACTGTTTGAAGGACTTGTAGATTGTAAACCCAGTGTGTTGAGATTGGAGGCTGAATCACCTCCTCCACTTCCTGAAACATTCATCTGTGAGTTAGATATGCAATCATTATCCTCAAATACCGTACATAGAATTGAATATTCACTGAGTAGTTCCCCGTTACTTTCTAAACTTTCTACCTGAGACCCATCAGGTCACTAGCCACGTAATTAAACTTTGAGTTCAGCAAAGAATTCAATTTTAAGATTTTGAGCAATTTATTTTGTCCATTTTTGAACATCTTCTTGCACCCATAAGTGACTCATTGTCGATTAGATTTCAAATATATATTTCTTATTGTTAATTAAGCACATAAAATTAATGACATAAAAATTATGAGTAAGTTCAGGCTCACCTTGTATGGAGCTATTTTCTTTTTGTGATCCCGCTGAATCTTTGGATATATTCACTGTGTTACTTATAGAAATATGTTTTCCATTTCCAGAATCAGTACCAGATCCGCCTAACCAATTTTTATTGTACATTAATAATGTTGCTTCAAAAAAGTTAATCTGGTGAGGTTTCACATCAATAAATAATATTATACCTTGAGACATTGATGTATCAGAATTACTGCCTCCGCTCGAATCACTGGTCAATCCTAGGGAATTCAAAAGTGAATACTGACCACCACTTTGACTATCTTGACCTCCATTCCTGCCGGCGCTCTGAACTCCCAGGGCAGCATTATTACCACCACCACCACTACTACTAGTAGGTGATCCTAAACCTAGTATACTGGACATTATCTCACTATTAGAGCCATTACTTTGGGTTGCAGATAATGAATTGTCTGTAGAACTTCCCACAGGTAAACCAGAAGGACCTGTGTTTTGGGTTGTGGTGGTAGGTCCACTTCCACCTGGTGATCCAATACCTAATAGGTTTGACATCATTCCACCGCCCGAATTAGTATTTTGAGTTGCTGACATCATATTGCTTCCTCCATTTCCACCAGAACTCGTCATCGAAGTACCCATTAAACCTCCATTTTGAGATGCAGTGTTGCTTCCACTCCCACTCCCACTTCCAGAACCCATCAAACCATACATATTTAATAAGGAACCACTTGAGTCAGTCGATGATCCCGATTGGCCACTGGATCCGCTACCTCCAAAATAGTTGAAGAGTGCACCACTTTCAATCATATCAATAATACTCGATTCGGTCGATTCAAAGTATGATTTTGATGCGCTGTGCCAAGGGAAAGCCGCATCCGCAGCAAACTTGTTTTTTATAATTCCTTCGCAAGATACTTGCATCACCATTATTTGCATTGATTTTAGGATATCCATGGGATTGTTACTTGATTGATTATCCACCTCAAGGTTCATACTTGCGCATTGTTGGATTATACTGATAATCTGAGAATAGGTCTGTTGAAGATTTTGGTTTGAAGAACTCGAGCTGTAAGAACTAGATTGTTGATAGTTGGAGTTATACTGTGATTGAGAGCTATACTGTGATTGAGAGCTTTGTGTCTGCGTACTTGATCCACCTAATCCAAACTGAGAAGATGAATAACTCACCCTACCAATCTGCAAATATGTTCACAAGAAAATTGAAATTCTATATGACATAGGTTACTTTACTGTGTAGTAGGTATATAGCAAGGATATTATTTTTGGTATAGGTGCCTACTTTCGTCGCAAAGTAGTGGTATATTTAAGTACTTACTAAAATGATAAGGAAAATATTGAATTTCAAGTTCATCCTCCAGTTTTTGCAATTTTTCGGAATTTTCTGACGAACTATAAGGTTAAACAATGAATGAGTTGATATATTCTATGAATCACAGCTTTATCCGTGCAGCTCAAATCGATACATTCACGTATTTACACTAAAACTGTTTGAAATTTGTTCAGTTACTAACGTCTGTTCTCATGAATTCGATTCGATCTACATGATATTTACATGAAATACTTGATCATCGATAGAGTATATTTCAAAATCAATAATTTCTTGAGCAGGATTTCGAGTATTCTTTCATTTCAAGGAAGATTAATATTTTTTCATCTTTCATTCAATAGTAGTAACTCAAAAATCTAAAAGCTCACAATTCATGATGATCCATGTGTTACTGTACATATATGCAATTACCTATGATTATATTGGTTTTTACAAACGTGCTTTAAATATCTAGTTATCTACCTACTTTAATTTTTTTCCGCTCACATTCATTTTTAATGAATTTCAGAACCTCAAAATTCATTATAATATGTTCAGAAAATTATAGCATGATGCATTTAAATACCCTAGAATTGAGGATGAGTTACCTATATTTCGAGTTAGATATGGTTATGCATACCTACATAGATATCTTTTAGTATTATGAATATCGAATACCTAACAGAAGCAGTAGGTACTTGATATGTTATTTAAAGAAGTCAAGCAATTTCTTTCGAAACCCAAAGCATGTCGAAGTGAAAAAATTTCCTTCATCATTTTGAAGAATTGCATTTGTGTGTTGAAAAATACTGGCAAAATCAATTTTTTTGAGTTATTATATTGCAGTGGCGTAGCCAGACGGGCCATCAAGGGGGGGTCTTCACGAAAAAAAATGAAATTTCATGGGAAAATTTTTAAAAAATACCCATGATTTTATTAAAAGAAGTGAATATATTGCGCCCGAGCGAAGCGAGGGCGAAAAATTTTGCACAAAATCACATTTAAATGCTTAAATTTCATAATTTTTTTCAATTTTTCGGTCGTCAATGGGGGGGTGACCACCTGAACCCCACCCTTAAATACGCCACTGTTATATTGAGTTGATATTTTACAAGTTACCATTGATAATTTTTTTTGTTCTCCTAATAATTGTAGTTTGCTGCGCTTCTTCTTGTGCGCTTTTATAGGTCATTTATTTGTACAGAAGATGTTAAAAAATGAAAGTAAATCAAATTGGTAATCTAGTAAATTTATTAGTTACAGAAATTGAAATCGACGCACATACGTGTGTTGAAATAAAAGAATACTTATTTGTAACAAGCCAATTTTTGACAGATTAGGTACTTTATGGAGGTGAAGTTGGAGGAGAGGAACCTGAAGGAGGAGGGGCGCTTGGGGGAGGAGGGGAGCTTGAGGGAGTAGAGCTTGGTGGAGTAGAGCTTAGAGAAGGTAAGGTTGAGGAAGGAGATGGAGTTGAAGCACTTGCATGATCAGGACAATCAGCAGGAGTACTTCAAGGATTTGGTGTTCCTGTAGAGGGAGTACTGGATGGAGAAGTGGATGGAGAAGTAGATGGAGAAGTAGACGGAGAAGTAGAAGGAGAAGTAGAAGGAGAAGTAGAAGGAGATTGTGAACCTAAAGGACATGTTCCTCCGCCTGAATTAGTTATTGAAGAATTGTTACATTTTAAGGCGGTATCCGCTGAAGATTTATTTTTTGTCATTGCTTGACAAGCACTCTCTGCAGCTTGCATTTCCATTTGTTCAAGAATTGTTAGCGGGTCACAAGGATCTCCTTCTCCACCACACTTTTGTAAATTGGCGCATTCTTGTACAATTGCATCTAGTTTACCATAAAGATCTTGAGCATTATTGTTGATTTCATCGATTCCGCTTGATGTACTTGGAGTGGAATAGTTGGGATTTGGCGATGTAGGTACTGCTAGAGTAGATCCAGAACCTCCAGGGGTTGGAGTACTCGGTGGTGGAGTTGTACTCGATGATGGACCTGAAGTTGATGGAGTTGATGACGGACTTGAAGTCAAAGGTGCAGTGGTTGGAGGAGGCCCAGTTGTCGTAACTTGAGATGGATCTGGGGTTTGGGATTGTACGTTTGTGGTTGATGCGAGAATTATGATCTGTTTGTATGAAGAAACAAAAAAACAAAAAAATTACTTGAATAATACTTAATCAGTTTTGATTACAAATTTAAAAAAAAATATTATCTAGATATCGAAATGCATTCATTTGTTAACCAAAATGATTTGCTAAGTGTACCTATCATCTATACCTACTTTCCAAACGCAATATTAGTATTTAATTTCATAAATTCGTACAATACATATCTACCTATTTAATAATTTTTTAATCAATTCTTCATACATACCGCTATCGAAATTGAAAAAAATTTCTGCGCATTCATCGTTTTAGCGTTTCTAGTAGCCCTTGTATTATTACCAAAAGCGAGGACTTGTGTTTCGATTTTATATACCAGTACTCGTAAAGAATACTCAAAAAAAAGGATGCTGCATATTTACTCGTAAATTATCTAATGGATTTTGAAGTATCCTGATTGGTAAACTAGATATTTGTTCTATGATGCGCAGATTTTTTTGTTATGATCGCGCATTCGTGATTCATAATTCATTTTTCATGAAAAATACACGTACGTAACATGTTTTTCCAAGTACTTAGTGAAGAAGAGATCATAAACAGTGTACTTGAATAAATTTTCTACCGAACTCTGTTACCTATAAAGAACTTTTCCATTCATTGAGTTCACTATTTTCATTACCTGCTCATTGAAGATTGATCAATAGTTGAATGAAGAAAAATTAATTTTCCCTCATAAGTTGATGTCAGTAATTTCGCTTAGTTAGATAAATCATGTAATGTTCGCAAAATTTCCTATAGTTTTCTTGCTTTTGATAGCGTATCTTGTATTAAAGTTCTTGGCAACATTTTTTCATTGTTGCCTATCTTATGTAACCATCGATTCAAATCTACCCTATTTATATTCGATGGGATATCACCATAATGCATTAATGCCAGTAAAAATATAAAAAATGCTGTGTGAACTGCGAAGATTGTTTCTCGTATAAACTTGCGGTGTGGGGATAGCTCAGTCATTTTGTTTCAAAAAAAATTTAATTTTCAAATTCAAATTCTTGAAAACTTATGAAGCTAATGAATGGGTATTTAATTATATTGAGTATTGGCTGCTGTTCGTTTGACACTACTTTTTACTCATATTAGGTATCTAGGGATTCATTTTTGAAGATGTATCCTTTAGGATTATGATTTCAATACGTAAAAGATTACGCAAAACTATCGCCAACGTCAATAGGTTCAGAGCAGGCTTATAGGGTGCCAATTGAATAAATATGCTATGCTGCAATATTTTTATGGCCACCATAGAGAATGGTTGAAGGTTGTAGTAAAGGCAAAATATCAAGTAAACAAGGTCACATTTTCATTACCATTGCCAGCTTTTCAAATGGGACAAAATACTCGCCAAGTGCGTAACACTTGTCGCACGTACAAGGGCAATATAATCATCAAATTGTTTACTCAATTGGTAAAATTGATCAAACTTTTGAGACTCGACAGTTTTCATTACTTGATAGCAAACAGGTTGATAAATTTCAAAATTCAATTCACTAGTTGCACGGTCACATATAAATTGTGAGGTTAAATAATCTGATAAGTTTTCAGTAGAGTCTTGAAAATCGGTGGTTATTATATAGTTCAGAGAAATGGAGCTTAAAAATATAAAGCTCGCCGTTACCCTAATTGTAGGGTTAATTGGGGTCGTTCGTGGAAAAGCTATAGCAGATGCCGGTTTTAATGAATTATCCGCTTCTCAGCAAACATTATACAGAAGAAATCCGAATCTTTCTGTTCAAAGTCAAGGTTATGGCGGTGGAAATGGCGATGGACTTAATGGTGGAATGTCATCGACATCTTTACAATTCAACAATGGTAACGATCCTAATTATAACGGACTCAGTGTCCAAAGCAACGCAGTAGGAGCTGGAGATGGAAGCAATGGTGGAGGAATGGCGGCTACTGGTCTGCAATTCAGTAATGGTGGTAATTATCCTAATAATAATCAAGGACTTAGTGTCCAGAGCAATGCTGTTGGAGCTGGTGGTCCAAATGGTGGAGGAGCAATGTCTTCCACAGGTTTACAGTTTAATAATGGTGACAGTTGCGATGGTTCTAACCCCAACAATAGCGGATTAAGCGTTCAAAGCAATGCTGTTGGAGGTGGTGGTCCAGGAGGTGGAGGAGGCACGTCATCTACTGGTCTCCAATTCAACAATGGAGGTAGCAATAATCCTAACAGTGGATTAAGCGTTCAAAGTAATGCTGTTGGAGCTGGTGGTCCAGGTGGTGGAGGAGGAACGTCATCTACTGGTCTGCAATTCACTAACGGAGATAGCAACAATTCCAACAGTGGATTAAGTGTTCAAAGTAATGCTGTTGGGGGTGGTGGTGGTCCAAATGGTGGAGGAATGGCATCTACTGGTGTGAAATTTAGCAATGGAGGTAGTAATAACCCCAACAGTGGACTTAGTGTCCAAAGCAATGCTGTTGGGGCTGGTGGTCCAAATGGAGGAGGAGGAACGTCTTCGACAGCTTTGCAGTTCAACAATGGTGACAGTTGCGATGGCTCCAATCCCAACAATAGTGGATTAGATGTTCAAAGTCAAGCTGTTGGGGTTGGTGGAGGAGATAACAGTTTGGATGCTTCTCAAACTCCATCACAACCTACAGATTACCACCCTCCAGTACAAGATCATGACACTGATAAACTCAAAGTGCATAATGACGCCGTTGGAGTCAGTGATGCAAACAATGGTGCTGTTGGTGCCACGCACACTACTTTAGAATCTAATGATAAAGACAGTGACTTGAAAGTAGATAATACTGCTGTTGGTGCTGCAAATGGTGATCAAGCTGTTGGTGCCACACACACTACCCTAGAATCTAAAGATAAAGACAGTGACTTGAAAGTAGATAATACCGCTATTGGTGCTGCAAATGGGGATCAAAGTGTTGGATTAGCCAATACCCAAATCCATGAAAATGACAAAGATAAAACTGTTGACGTCAACAATACCGCTGTGGGCACTGGTGACGAAGCAGGTGCAGTAACTAATACTTCTCTGCAACAAAAAGATGCCGATGGCAAAGACACCAAAATTGATACTACATCGGTGGGATATGGAAGCGGTCATGATGCTGTGGGAGCTACCCAAACTGCTGTACAAGTTGATAATGATCATACTCCAGCTGGTTCTCCAGTGCTACTCCAACATGATGACAATACAGTACAGGTACATACTGCTGGAATCGGTGCGGCTGATCAGAATGGCGCAGTGGGCCTTAGTACCAATTCTGTTCACATCGATGATGATAAGGAAGGTGATATCGATCTCAAAACTCTTGCGGCTGGATCAAGTCAAAATGGTGGCACAGGTGTTTCTAGTGTTGGTGTGCAAATGGCAGATGGCACCGATACAACAACCAACGACGATCTCAAGGTAAAGGCAACCAATACAGCGATAGGAGGTTCTGACCAAGGTGTTGGTGGATCTGTCTCTACGGTCCAAGTTGATGATAAGAAAAATGAAAGATCTTTGGAGGCTCAAACTATCGGTCTTGGCTATAAAGATGATAATTCCTCCGGAACATTAACCGCTGATTCAATGAAATACCACGATGTTGACCAAGAAAATCACACAGTTGTAAATCCCGATAATAATAGCGTATTCCAATCTAGTAAACATGAAGTAAATGATGTTTCGTCGCAGAATATGTCATCTCAATACAATTATGCGGATGACGACAGCACTCATAGTACCACAACTCATTCTACAACCACCCAATCTCATCAAACCCAGGTCATGCAGCAGAGCTATACAGAGCAACAAGTTATCAATCAAGGTTACGTAGTTGCAAACCAAGATCAGCAAGCTGACCAAAATCTCTTGGTGTCCCAACAGTCGCATAATGTTGTTCAAAATCAGCAATCTCAGAGTGCAATCCAAAACCAGCAATCGCAAAGTCTCATTCAAAATGAGCAGTCTCAGAGTGCAATTCAAAACCAATCTCAAATGACGTCCAGTCAGCAGTCCCAAACTGCGAATCAAAGTGAGAGCTCCTATTTAGGTTACCTTTCTTCTTACTTTTGATCATTTGATGGTCTAGTTATTGTATGATTTGTTTTTCTGAGAGGTTACAATCATTTGAACCCTTTGAAATAAACCTTTGAAAGTATTTATGGGTTTTCTTAAATTTAGTCTGTCTTTGAAATCTGTGCAGGTTCAGGTTCACACCAAATCTTACCATACCGGCATCAAGCATCACCTATGCTTTGTCCAGACAATAATCAAGGTATGCTTTGCCACCTTTAAATTTCTTTCTTAATACTTGCATGCGACTGAATTCTTGTGATTCTTACATGCAGGTCCGGGAGTTGTATGTCATTACGAAGTAGCATCTGTTTTCGAATACGATAATAATTACGTCTTACGTCCCAGTCAAATCGTTACCGAATATTGCGACGTTCTTATAGTCAGCTACGCGATCCTAGATGTTGATAAATTACAAATTGGAGCCTTTTCACCAGACGAAGAACGTAAATACGATTTGATCGAAGTACTATTTGTTGGTTTGAATGTCGTGAACTCAAACCTTTTATGATGATTTTACTGTAGGTATATTTGAGGAAATTGCTTGCTTGAGAAGTGATAAACTGAAAATCATCTTGCAATTGCAATACGTGGCTTTTTACGAGCAATACATCACTATTCTAAACTGCGAAGGTAATCTGAATAAGTTCACATCATCTGTTATCAATTATCTGAAGAAATGGAACTTCGATGGTATTGAATTACCAATCATGATACCCCAGTCTAACGTAAGCCTCCTATAATTTAATATATAATCTTTTTCATTTGAATGGTGGCCTTCAGAGCAAGGCCGGTGAAAAGAGGTGCAAATGCACCGAGCATGATTTTTTTTGAGGTCTTTTACAGACCCATGGCGTCTCATAAACTCTTAAAATGTCAAAAGTACGTTAAATGGAATTGAAGATCGGAAAAGAAGCATGCAAGGCCCAGAAAGGCTAAACAAGCTTTGCAATTTTATGGGTTGCGGTTCGAAAATGGTGCCCACACACCACACAATCGATTCCAATGAAATCAACGAATATTTTGGCACCAAAAAAACAAGAAAAGCTTGAGTTTGAACGTAAGAGGGACAAACAAAAAAGAAATGGTAGAGAAGAAGGAGACCGAAAATTTCAATTGTTTACTTGATTTTTTCACGAACAATTTGTATTTTGAAATCACTCTCTAAGTTTTCACTAAAAATGGGGTAGTGATACATGGTGCTACTGATTTTTAAACTGAAAATTAGTGATTAAGTAGGTACATCAAGATTTTACCAACTGCTTATTTTTTTGAAAAACTTTATATAGGTAATCATCAATTTTCCATTAGAAAATCAGGTTTAATTATGGATTTTCAGTGAAAATATGAGTAGTAAGCAATGATTTCAAGATTTTACTGAAAATTTGTGACAATTTTCTATTAAATCACTAATTATTGCCAATTTATTGAGAAAAGTGGGTTCGATCTTCAGATTTTTTGCTAAATTATATCACTTAGAATACTTCATCGTAAAAAAGAGTTAATTACATCCATTTTCACTTGGCGGGCCTCTGCTCTCCAAAGGTTCGTTTTTATTCATAAGTATAATTTTCACTCTCTAAAACAGGATAAATTCTACGAAACATCCCCTGTCGTGAAAGAAAAATTCCCCCTACTGGTCCAAAAACTCAGATCAAATTTAGGAGACGATCATATCATTAGCGTTTGCTTGCCTATTGAACCAGACTACATTGATTTTGGTACGTGAACTCTATCATAAATTCGAATTACTTTAACGTTACCAATTGTTTTAAAAATCATGATTTTCCTCAGCTTACGATATCCCGAAACTTTTAAAATACGTGAATTGGTTCTCTATAATAACCCTGGACTATAATGTTCCGGATCAGGGTATCTTGCAACACAGTAGTCCATTGACACCGCAAACGTCGAGCGATCCTTATTGTATCGTAAGTACAGCAATATGAAAGACTGGTTCTCACTGTTTTTAAATAATAGGTACCTTCATTAAATTCAATTTATCGTAGGATTTTACGGTGAATTACCTATTGAGCGATTTGTGCGTTCCTAGTGATAAATTGATCATTAATTTACCTTTATATGGAACATCGTTCGTGGTTGAGAATTATAAAAATCCCAGTTATGGTGCCAGAGTAACTGGTAAAGGTCCGAAAGGTCCATCTTCAAATGTCGATGGATTTTTGACTATATCTGAGGTATGCTTTTTCTCCCTTTTTTGTTCAATAATGATTCCTAGAGATGTCTCGAATATCTATTTAATAATTTTAATATAATTTCTAGTTATGTTCTATGACGCAACTGAACTGGTTGAGTGGCCCAGCTCTTGTGACCGATTACGACGACGTGCCCACTTTAGTTTTGAAAGTAAGCTCAAAATATCTTTAATGAAGGAAATCGGGTTTGAAAATTTTTTGAATTTCATTGACCTATTATTTTTTCATAGGTGACATATGCTAGATCTAAATGTTTGGGAGGGGTTGGTATTCATTCAATAAGTATGGATGATCCAGAGGGGCAACTTTGCGGTCAAGGAATGATGCCATTTACTCGAGTAATCTCGATGGCGTACGACCCAACCAGGGATATATTCGGTAAAAATGATAATCTGCAAGTAATTAATTACATCGATAAATCTACGACGAATAAGTACGATGTTTAATATTACATAATTTATTTAAAAACATATCTTATCAATAAAGAATTTTCAATGCTGCCTCATCTCGTACGTCTATCAAAAGAAGTCAAAGACATCTTCACATTTCTTCATCCTACCATAAATTACATTTCAATTACTCACTCTCAGAATTCTTTTGTTTCACCCCAATTGGTTCGTGAACCGTACCTATCCATTGTCTGAAAACAAGAAAATTCTTGGTTAGGGACACCGGCGATGACGCACGTGTTGCACGTGTTTCGTTTAGGTTGTATTTTTTTTTTAGCCTGTCATGTTCTACAGATGATTAAACATGTCTTAGCTCCCGTTACTTTAAACGGTATCGAGTGACGGAAATGAGGATACCATCGCGCCGAGATTTCGGTTCTGTGGAACAAATCTTAATGATAATTTTGATCTACCGAACAGTCGAAGACGGTTGTGATTCGTGTAGTGGTTTATGCTCGTTGAGAACTGATTGTTGAAGTGATCGACATGTCGTCGAAGTTTCGACGTACACCGTTGTTTACGTATTCGAAAAATAAAAAGTGTTTGAATATGTATTCGCAATTTCCTTCGGAGGTAATGTTGAATTTATTGTTGTTTAAAAGTGTGAAATTTTTTTAAAAGGAGAAAGTGTAGCTGATTTGTGTCGAAATTGAGTAGACTTGTCTATTTTATTTCGTTTTTCATTAGGTACCTACGTAATTTTCATAAAAATTGTTGTGGGGATTAGTACCTTGTTTTATTTATGATGAAAAAAAATTAAAACGCGAATAAAATGTTGAAACCATTTTGGAAAATGGTCATAATCATTAAAATCATTTCACTTTTGGCTTAAAAATTGGTCGAAATGTTGCACATATTTTTTTAATCGAAAAAAACAGTTGGCTTTTCTATAGATTTTCCACCTCTTTTTAAACAAGTTTTGCGAGAAAAAGATTTTTTTGCACTTCAATCAATTATTGAAGAATTTATGTGAGATTTCATACAATTTTATTGTTCTTTCATCGTGTTGAACGTTATTTTCAGATACTTTTCGTTGGAGTTAAACAATTTTTCATAGATTATAAACAATTTTCTTATAAACTCGTTGTTGAAACTTTATAGGTACTCAATTTTATGAATATTTTGCTAAATTTCACTCAATTTTTAACGCCTTTTAAGTCAATATTAGCATTTTTTTACATAATAAATAGTTTTCCAGGTAACATAAATTACTTTTTGATTTTTAATCATTTTTTCAAAATTTTATAGCAATTTTTTGTTATTTTTGTAAATTTTTGAGCAATTTTTTTTTACAATACTGATATTTTAATAATTTCTCCACTAGATATTTGTATTCATTTTACTCTTTTTTTTTTCAAATTTTGAAATGAGTTGAGAGTACCTAGGTATTAGTGATTTTGAAATGATTCAGGAAAGAATCATATGTCAGCACTATGAGGAGGAGGGTTTGCCATTTTTTCAATTTTTCATAATTGCTGCAAACTTTTCAACTCAAACACACTTAATTTTTTTGATTATAAAATTTCAATTTTGTCATTTTGAAAGGGTAGGTAAACTAACCTCTCTGTATTCGTTTGGAGTTGCTTTAGGATGATTAAGAGGGAGCTCACCAAAGGGGAGGGGGGTCGTCTTCGACTTTTTTTGGAAAGTTGGAGTGAAGGATTCGAAAAAAATTGTGGGAAAGTGTCAAAAGACTGTGAAAAAAATTTTGGGTCTCAGGCTTGTACCTTTCACCCTGCAAATGGGGTTCAACATTTTTTAATTTTCAAAAAACATCACTTTTTTGGTGATAATTTGGTAGTTATATTACATCCATGGAAGAGAAGAAAAAATATTTCAACACTTTTTTCACTTTTCTGGGATTAAGGGATATAATATGACTAATTATCACAAAAAAAAAACTTCTCCCCCGATTTTTATATGATTTTTTTTTTTTTAATTTTGAATCCCATCCGCAGGGTGAAAGGTTCAAGCCTGAGGCCCAAGATTCTTTCCATGGTCTTTTGACACTATCCCACAATTTTTTTCCGATTCCCCCCACCAACTTTCAAAAAGAAAGTCAAACACGACCCACCTTAGGTTCACTTGATATTTTTTTCCTCATTTGGAACTGGAAAAATGTATGCTGTCGGGTGAAAATTTAAATGGCAAAAACTATTTTTGAGCTAGTCAAATTGGGGAAAAACCTGAAAAAATTGGTCAAATGAGATCTCAATAGGTTAACAAACAACCCCTTCAGTCCTTGGTTGACTTCCCAGCTCCTGGGAGGAGGGGTGTGGAACGTGTACCCATGGTTTATTTTTTGTATATTACGCGAGTCATTTGAGAGATATCGTAATTATAGGTGGTATGAGAAAATAATTTACATAAAATTTGCTATAAAATTATGTCATACCATACATTGCCTCCTTTTCTTCAGTAGAAATCCCCATATCGCCTGGGGATATGGAGAATGTTTTAAACCCGTTTTTAATGTAGGTATATAAAAAATTTTCACAAACTGGAAAACTTGGTATGGAGCAAAGAATCATTCACATAAAATGTTCCTCAAAATTATATAATTTTTATTTAGGATCTACAGAATTTTCAAAAGTGAGACGGTAGAGAAAAAAGTTTGGGACAAAAGTTGTTCATTTTTCAATTCTAAACAATAAAAGTTATTACAATTTTTTCATCTCAACCATGGCTTCCTGAGAAAACTTTACCTAAAGCTGTGGATATTATTGCCAAAACTTGAAATATTTCGGGTTTCTTATGAATTCCGATAGTTTTCAGCTAATAACTCGAGAAATTACAAGAATAGAAGAAAACAGTTCAATGAAACGTTGTTCTCGATACAATTTTCTAGAGAATGATGAAAAAAAATTAGCCTCAACCTCGAATACAAGGGTGAAAAAAGGAGGTGAACCTAAAAAAACTCAAAAAAACTATATTTTTTGTAAATTAACTTGAAAAAGTTTAGAAACTGAAACAAATAGTAAATATAATACTGTTCCTCATAAAATTTCCTACAAAATGATTCCATACACGATTATTTACCCAAAAGGTGGAGGATGCAGTCAGAGTCAAGGAGAAAATTCTTGTGATCTGATTGCAAATCATAAACGAGCGGAATGCCAGCTTGGGTCTGCGTGTTTTGTGTGGTGACTATTGAGATCTCATCAGATTCGACTTGTCCCCTGGGGCCAAATGAATGGTGGATGTCATACAAAATTTTTTTGATAGTAAAAAAGTACAAATTTTATTGTAACTTCATTATTTTGAAATTTTCCAGTAATTTGGCGTATGCCCTGGGGCCTGCGCCCCCCCCCTCCATCGACAAAATTACAAACAATAGATACGTTAATTTCACGCAACAAATTTATGACTGGCAAAAACATACCATTCGTATTTCTCATTCGTCTACACAACCTACTCACTTCTTCCGGATGTTTTTTAATTTATCAAAATTAAACGACGTAAAATTAAAATACCGTTCCTCTAGATCTTTTGTTCTGACGAGATTCGATAAAAGAAGAAGAACAAGAGGTGGAAAAAAAAGTATCAAACGTTTGTTTAAATGTCGACGTCGTAACGACATTGCTACTTCATTAACGTTATTTCTATTGACCTGGCCTATATTCAACAATAGTGCAGCTGGAAGTTGGAATAATCTTCGCTATGGAAAATGAAATCACGTTTTATTATTTCGTTACGAAGCGTGAACGGCGAACCGCTGCTAAAATAATGATTGCGTTAGGAACATTAATTTTAATAATCACCGATTTCGAACCGTTTTCAAACGCTGTATTAGTTCGAGATGGAAATAATTGGGTGAAAATTTAGCGAGTAGCTGATTTATGGACTGAAAACGACCAGCCGCGAACTGATAATCATTGTTAAAGATGATAGGGCGATGAGAAAAACGCACATGATAGTGAAAAAATTGGTAGATTGGATGCTCGAAATATGCGGGTAAATTTTCTCATTACAAATAATAAAAAAAAAGAAAATAAAAGAAGATGAAAAAATACTGGTAAACTCGATGCTATAATTATATTTACGTATTGTTTGAAAATTAACAACATTTTGGAGCTAATTTATTTAGTTTGCCGGCATCCAAGCAATCTTTGCTGATTGAGCATTGATTAGCGCCGTTCCAAATTTCATGGACTGTTCTAGTTAATGGGAAAGAAGCTCCGCATTTACAAAGTTGATTCGAATCATCTCCATCGACAGCTTCGATACAAACCCCGGCTAATTTGTTATTTCTGGCGTACAAAGCCTAAAGAAACGTATCCAATTAGAACATCGATACCGTTGCAAATTAACTCGTTAATAATTAAAAATTAATATTCGTGATTTTAATGATGGGTATGTGTATGCGACATATACGTACAATCTCCGATGCTTCTTTCACATCTACGTACGAAGTGACGACGTTCGGTTTGGCCCAATTCGAATTCATGGCGACGCAAGCCTGAAATTAAAAAGTGCATTTAGAATTTCATCAGAGATGAGAAATTTTGAGGAGGAAAGATATGATCACCTCGATATAATTGAGCGCTCCTTCAGCATTCAATTCGGGACCACCTGGACCTCCTTTGGAAATCTGAGCACCGACACATTTTTGATTTTCGTCATTTAGTGTAAAAGTACGAGCTATGGTGCCCAAAGTAATGAGGAGTTTGCAAGGTTGTACTCCTTGTTGTAGAACGTATTGCACGCTGGTATCCTAGAATTATAAAGTGTGCCGTTTTATTGACGCGGTATTGCGTTGGTAAGATTAATGAGCTCGAGATATGTACTTACAATAGATCTATTATCAGATTCGCAACCAGTCGGTTTAAGATTTTCGAATATACCAGTTTTGCCCATCCAAGAACCACCGAAATCATAAGTCAACATGACCAACGCATCGGCGCTATTTTGCAGTGTCTTCAGATCAAAGCCTAGATTAAAGTGATTACGGAAATTGATGTGTAATGAAAGTAATGATGACGGTGCAAGTAACGTCCTACGTGTACGAATGCCTTACCTTTGTTAATTATATCTTTTTGCCACGGAATGTCGACGATTAAGAGTAAACCGGCTTGGCTAAACGCGTTATAAACCTTTTTCACGAATTCCAAATAAATTACTTTCTCATCTTCTGTACCTCTGCTTATATCAGCCTGAATAAAGTAATCATATTTTGGAATAGATGTCGAAAATATATATTAAATAAGTACCTATCTGAATTATTCTGTGGCAACGTAAACTTACTTGAACTGCGCCAGGCCAAATGTAACATAATTCCAATCCATCGAAACCCCATTCTTTCAAACTTTTTATCGTACGTTCGATAAAGTTCTTCGTGGCGTCATCATTTTTAAAAAGTACCTGGTATTTTTCCGATTCACCCGAATCTACGTAGCTGCCGAGTGTTAAAAATGTGGTCTTTTGCAAGTTGCCTACTTTTTTGTATAAATCTGCGCAATAAAAGTGTCATCGTTATTGTACAGTTGGAATTATGCTGTGCTGAAGTAACGCAATACCCTTGATGTGATATTTACATACCATAATCGCAGTCACCATTTGTTGGTTTAATTGTCAATTTCTCTTTGTCTAAAAATGCAAATTCAACAGCTATGTAATCGCAAATTTCCAAATCGATTTTTTCTGGTGGCAAGAGGTATTGGTCTGGTTTTTGTACGGCTCCAACATTATAACGGCAGTATGTACCAACTGATTGAAAAAAATCGAGTTAAAAAGGCAATCAAAATGGAGAAATGAAAATATGCTTTCATTGGATTAATTTCAAAAGAGGCGCGGGGCTGGGGATCACATCAAATGGTGGGTGATGGTCTTCAAATTAGATTCTCTTATGAATTGAAAAATTTTGTACCAAGATAGCCCAAGAGCACATGACTTTATTCTATGCTGACATGTACTGAACAAACCTTCCTGTGTATATGGTGAACCCAAGAGGGTTTCTCAATATATTCAGCGCTCTTCCCAGCTAGAAACGTGCACCCATTTTTTAAAAACCTCTACCATTTTTGCTATGGTGCGAAAGTTGTAGCAAAATGGGTTGCATGTCTCACTTTTGGCTTTTTTGCACCCAAAGAAGCAATTATGATAGCACGCACTGCCCTTTGCTACGTAAGCGCAGTGGTAGCAAAGAGTGGCGAGTACAATAGTATTTTGCGGCTCGGTAGCAAAAAAGGGACAAAGGTGCATGCCTCACTTTTTGGTAGCAGCAACCCATGCCCGCATGTGCCACCTTTCACTATGGGTGCGCTACCAAAATTTTACTAGCTAGTTTGACATTAGTATTTTCTCAACCTTGTGTTGAAGTTGAATAAAATTGTGCACGCCCTTAAGACCTTCATTGCGGAGTCTTTCTAATCACTTTCTCTGCTGACCCCACCAAAGTAGTTGCTGGTAATTTCATAAGACATTATACTTACCAATTGCTGGACATTTTCCTTTTCCTCCTGAACCACCGCCTTGATTCCCATTACAATTCGCATTGGCATTAGCGTTTGCATTTGCATCAGCATGAGCCTTGGCATTTGCATCAGCCTTGGCATTAGCATTTGCATTTGCATCAGCATGAGCATTGGCATTAGAATTAGCATCTACATTCGTTTTTGTATTGTCTGGCTGGGAATCCGTTTTTACATTGGCATTGGCATTTGCATCAGCATCTGCCTTTGCATTTGTGTTAGAACCATCACCAGTCTTGACATTAACATTACTATCAGATTCTGTTTTCACTGTAGTATCAGTTTTGCCATTATCTGGCTTGTCATTGTTCTGAACGTTTACATTAGCGTTAGAATCTGAATGTGCATTGGCATCGACATTAGAATTATCACCAGTCTTCACATTTGCATCTGATTCTGAGTGGGATTTTGCATCGATGTTTTGTTTATTGTTGTCACAACTTCCATCATTATTAACGTTTACATTGGCATTTGAATTTGAATTGGCGTCTACTTGAGTACCGGTGTTACCTGGTGGTGTTTGAGTTTGTGGAGGTACTAAGAACGAATCGGGGCTTGGGCCAGAATCAGTATGTACATTGGCTTGAGAATTAGAATCAGCTTCTACTGTTGTTGGTTTTTGTGGTGGGGAAGATGGTGGCTGAGGTTCTTGAGGAGGTGGTTTGACAACTGTATGAGGTTGATCATCTACAGGAGATGGAGGAGGTGGTTGTTGTACAGTATTCACATTAGCTTCGGAATTTGAATTAGTGTGGACATCAACTGAAGGAGGCAGTTGGTTGTCTTGAGCTGGTGGTTGTTGTACAGTACTCACATTAGCATCGGAATTTGAATTGGCATGGACATCAACTGGAGGAGGCGGTTGATTGTCTGGAGTCGGTGGTTGTTGTACAGTACTCACATTAGCTTCAGAATTTGAATTGGTGTGGACATCAACTGGAGGAGGCAATTGTGCGTCCTGAGTTGATGGTTGTTGTACAGTATTCACATTAGCTTGGGAACTTGAATCGGTGTGGACATCGACTGCAGGAGCCAATTGTATTTCTTGAGGGGGTGGATTTACTATTGGTTGAGGTTGATCAGCTACTGGCATGGGTTGAGGTGGTGGAGGTTGATCTACCACCATTGGTTTATCATTCGAACCATTATTGTATTGCAACCCAGTTGATGCCATGCCAGTTCCACCGTTTTGTCCAGTACCACCTCCAACAGCAGTACTTTGAACACTTAATCCATTGTTGTTGGGGTTGCCATCGCAGGTGCCACCATTATTAAATTGCAAACCAGTAGATGCCATGCCACCTCCATTTGGTCCACTGCCGCCTCCAACAGCAGTACTTTGAACACTTAATCCATTATTGTTGGGGTTGCCATCAGGACCAACACCGTTATTAAATTTCAAACCAGTTGATGCCATGCCAGTTCCTCCATCTTGTCCATTACTTATTAAATTTCAAACCAGTTGATGCCATGCCAGTTCCTCCATCTTGTCCATTACTACCACCAACAGCGGTACTTTGAACACTTAGTCCATTATTGTTGGGGTTGCCATCGCAGCTGCCACCGTTATTAAATTGCAAACCAGTTGATGCCATGCCACCTCCATTTGGTCCACCACCACCTCCAACAGCATTACTTTGAACACTTAATCCATTGTTGTTAGGATTTCCATTATAGTTGCCACCATTATTAAATTGCAGACCTGTAGTTGCCATTCCTCCTCCTGGTCCATTTCCATTGCCACCTCCAACAGCAGCACTTTGGACACTTAATCCATTATTGTTGGGATTTCCATCGTAGCTGCCACCATTATTGAATTGCAAACCAGTGGTTGCCATTCCTCCGCTATTAGGTCCACTACCACCCCCAACAGCATTACTTTGTACGCTAAGTCCTCCATAATTAGGATTACCATTATTAAATTGTAATCCGGTGGTTGCTGCACCACCACCATTTCCACCAGCTCCAACCGCATTACTTTCAACACTGAATCCATTCCCTTGGTTAAAACCACCGCCATTATAGTTCAAAGATGTTGCTGCCATTCCGCCACTATTTACAGGTGGAGTGCCACCTCCATATCCTTGGTTCTGAACATCAACATCGGGATCTCTTCTAAATAATGTTTGTTGAGAAGCGGACACCTCATTGAAACCAGCATCTGCTATAGCTTTTCCATGAACAATTTCTGCAAATCCTAAAATCAAGACAACCGTGAACATTATACTTTTCAGTTCCATTTTTTCAACTGGGAATAACGATCGATTATTAAAGTTGAACTGAAAAGTTTTCAGTTTGTTCAATGTTGCATTTATACTTATGTGACCCGTCGACACACAGAATGAAATCCGTTATTTATCTAAGCACCGTCGAACGCCAACTGACGCCAATTTTGCTGGCATTTTTGATAAATCTCTCAACTGAGTAAATAATTTAATGGTTTTAATGTTTTCGTGTAGGCGATCAATGCTGTGCTATCCTCCCAATGAAAATTTTCTCTATTTTAAAAGTTGACAAGGGCGATAAAATTTGACCTTCACAGATTATCGGCTCATCCATTGCATAGTTTATGATAGGTAATGTACCTAGGTACCTATTTGAGCGTCATCATTCAAATCAAGTTGAAAAATTCAGAAATTCTTATAAATTTTTCCACTTTCAATATTACTTAAGGTTAAGTTAGCCCCTTCAATTTTGATTTTAAGAAAAAAATGAACATCACAAAAATTGTTCATTTTTCAAAACACTTACTACTTATTCTCATAATTTAATTTTTTTATTTCAAATCATTTTATAGTCCCTTCAATTTTAAAGTTTACAGAAAAATCCTGATATAAAAATTTGTTCAATTTTTAAAGTATGTACTGCCTATTCCGATGATTGAAAATTGGTTTAGATTCGATTTTTTCGAAAAAGAATTTGCCCCTTAAATTACTGAGATAGGCAACATGTTCATCTGAAGTTTTTTTTAGTGGTACCCTGTTGCATCCAAATCTTGCGTATGGCAGATTACTCCAATACTCCCGAAACACACTGTAGAATTCGGACTAGGAGGTCTAGCTGCTTTGAGTATCTACCATGTGCAGAATTTGGCAGTTAGCAGTAGTATAGTTAAGGTGGCTTTAAGGAGGGAGGGGGGAGTCCCACCCTTTCTATTGATGACTGAAAAGTTGGAAAAAATAATGAAATTTGAGCTTTAAAATGTCTTTTGCCAAAATTTTCTTGATAAAATAATGAGGATTAAAAAAAATTGCATGAAATTTCTTTTTTTGCGAAGCTCCCCCCCCCCCTCCTCCTCTCTTGATTGACTGGAAATAGTCGATGAATTGGAAGATAAACGGAAGAAAGTGTAAAAAATTCCATGTGTAGAAGTGCTCAACGTTGATTACAATTTACTACAGGAAATAAAATTTTAATCCTTTTAATGAACAAAGAAATAATCTTGCGATAGGGCAGGGTTTGGCAGATTTTAAATCCAAAATTTTCCAAAATCCAGTTTTGGATTTTAGATTTTAAATCTAATTTTTAAAAGGATTTTGGATTTCAAATCACGAATTGAAAAAGATTTGGGTTTTAAAGAATTTTCAAAATATGTAGTCAACAAAATCCAAACTCTTTTTTTTTCATGGCTAAGAAATAATTTGTATTTTACATTGGCGTATTCATGGGAGGAGGGATCAAAGGGGGTCTGAACCTTCCTTGAGGGCTGAAAAGTTGGGAGAAATTATGAAATTCAAGTTTTTCCCGCGAAGACCCCCTCCCCCCAATGGTTGCTTTTCTGGCTACACCACTGGTATTTTATTATCATGAAAGTAATGCATTTTTATTCAATTGATTTACCTATTCAAAATTAAGATTGGCTGCAGTTAGTATCAAAACTTGGTAAAAAAAAAAGAGTAAAATGATTTCAAATTTTGAATTTTAAATCCAGCTTTGAAAAGGGTTTTAGATTGTAAGTTCGGCTGTGAAAAGGATTTTGAATTTCAAATCTAAGTATGACCAGGATTTCGGATTTCGATTTTAAATGTTTACCTTTGGATTTTGTCGAACCCGGGGTTGCGATAATTTTATTCAATTTTTAATTATTTAATTCTTCATTGAAAATCATGATTTAAAAATTTAATTCAGTTTTAACTTTTAAAAAAGAAAAATTTTAAATTCATTCTCTTCCCAGAATTTAAATATCATTTTTACGCCGAATAATTCAATTTAACAAATTTTTTGACATCGATGATTGGATAACCGTTGTAGGAATCAACTTTAAAAATCCATTTTAACTTTTCGTTGATTATATTTTAATTAATTAGCCGATTTTTGACCTAAATTTTAATAATAATTAATTGCTCATCATTAATGAAAAAAATAAAATAAAAAAAGTACAGGGAAATAGAGGGAAACGAAGGGAAATTTGTATTACGCAACATGAAGTTACAGTTTGCGTCTTTTCATGTTTTAAAAATTGTATCAGTTCAATTTTTAAGAATTGTTTTCAACTTAAAATAATAAATTAACCGTAATTATTTACAATTACGTGTTTATTAATGAAATAAACTAATCCCATCATATTTAACTCATTTTCGACTAAAAAAAAGAATAAAAACACAAAATACCAAGGTTACGCCACACCTGTCAACTCGTCGTTTCGATTACTCGTCGTACGCACCTACAACAAAGTAAACAACAACCTTCGTCGTTCTCGTAAGTTTGGACCTTTGAAGATGTTCAACCAAGTTTGAACAGATTGAACCGCAGTTTGTGTACTCAGAAGCGAGTTATTTAGGTTCAGTTGTAACTTGTCCGCGTTCTGAAGTAATTTATCACATACGTGTTTTTTATTTTCGTAGACTCCAGTATTTAATTAGAAAAGTATCAGTTTTATGTGTTTTGTGCCAATGTTTATAAATGTTTTAGTGTGTTATATATCAGAATAATGTTTATAGTTGGATTAATTGGCTGAATTGATTTTTCGTTAATTTCTTACTTGTGTTTATTAGAGACTTCTTTTGTTTTGCTGTGGTAAGTTATATCGTATCGGCGATGGATAGCTCCCTTTCTCTAGCTAAAATCATTTCCTACTCTTTGATAAGGGAGATACTTGTTTTATTTTCATTTTTGTGTCATGTCGATTAATGATAACTGATAAGGGATATCGGTGAGATAATTCTAACAAATTCGTGTTTGAATTTTACGTGTTACAGAAAACATCTCCGTTTAAAATGGAATGCACCGTGGCTTCGAATTATACCAGCGAACCGTCCAAATCTGTACCTACGAACGGATTAGCATCGGTGAAAAATGACAAATCGTCTACGAAATCCGGACTTCGAGTAAATTTTACGGAAAAAGGCGAAGTGAAAGAGCGCCGAGAAAAGTTTCTAACCGCTAAATACGGATCCCATCAAATGAGTTTAATACGTAAACGTCTGGCTGTGGAAATGTGGCTGTACGAAGAATTACAAAAATTGTGCACTGATGCTGTAAGTACCTCAGCATACACATTCTCATCGTACGGTCGAGTGGCTAGTTAAAAGCATACACGATACGATTGTCGTATTAAGTTATTTTAATTTTTATCGCTACATTCATTTGCATTTATAGCACTGTTATTTTTTTCAAATAATTAACCGGTTCGCGAAGGCAGAGGGGGAAGAATATCACGGTTAATGACCGTTTGTTTGAAGATTTACGGTTACGTTTGTGTGGGTGATGGTTAGGTACATATTGGTAGGACATCGTTTAATGACTTCCGCTTAATGGTCAACGTGTAATTCCAGTTTATTTACGTTTTGCCGATTGCCTTGAGTATTGTACAAGTTCACAGATGATGCTGGGTTCGCGTCCTTGCACATACCGATTTCGGTGATTCCCCTGGCCCGAAAATTTCTCCCAGGTTAATGACATCGTATCGTAGGTGCAGCGTCTCTAATCGGCTTCGGAGGCTTGGAATTACGTAATTTTCAGGCGTATGTTGTATTTTATGTAGATAAATCACGAGTTTCTCAATTCGCCTTAGAGCTTGTATATTTCCAAGTTTGATATGCAGATAAGCCAGTTCGTTTTGGGCACACAGATAAGCTTTTTGAATTAAAAAAATTTTATATAATTATTGTTAGCCAATTTGAATGAATTTTTTTCCAACCGACACGCATGAGAATAATGCCAAGTACCTAATTTGTTTCGTAAATTCGCGTTAGAACCGAAATCTAGACTAAAGAGTTAATAATTAGGTATCTAGGTAAAGGTAAATCGTGTGATTAAATTGCAACTGCTACGTGAGAATTTAATTTACGTAATTTTTCGTCGCATATCCGGTCACTCGAGTGTACGTGAACGGAATACTGCGAGTTCTGCGGCCAGAAAAATTATTTTAGTCGTTTTCGATCTCGTTAAATGTAATGAAATGTGGCAAAGAGAGGGGAGATCTCAAAATAATGACAGTTTTGGTAATTTTCTTTAAAATGGGATATTCTTCTGACACGTGAGTAAGAAAATTCGTGAGATTGTTTTTTTTTTTCATTTATTTTTCGTTTCTGATTCTCATAATTGAACCAGTTTTTGTGATTTTTTTTCAATCTCATGGGAACTATCGAAATTACCCTTTTTTCTAATTTGAATAACTAGAAAAAGAAAGAAAATCCCCCAAATTCGTAATTTCCAAGAACTAAGTTCATTTTTCAGTCGATTTTTGGTATTTCGTAAAATGCCAATCTCATAAAAAGTTCGAGTACCCGAAATAGAAGTTTGAAATTTTGAAAATTTGGTACATTCTCGGAAAAGTAAAAGTTTGAAAATTTGGCATTTACCCAATTGGAGAATGTTTACTTTCCAACCTCGTGATTTTGAGTAAACAATCATTCGAGTACTGAGAATGTTTGTAATTTTATGTGAAAACATGTTTTTCAAATTTTAGTGGATTTATTGAAACAGGCAAGGACTAAATTTTGATGTATAACTTTTCAAAAATTAAGAACTAAAATAACAAATTTTTTATGAATATTTGCCATTTTGCTAGTTTTCCAATTTCTGAATATATTTTCGTCCAAGTTGAAAAAATCATGCAGTTTGCCAATTGCCCTCCCTCCATTCCCTGGACCACTCGTGTACATTTTTATTCGCCAAAAATGACGTCAAATTTGACTTTTTACGAAGCAAAATGTCGTAGGGGGTGGGGGGGGGGGGTTACAGGCAAAACATAAATTATTTTTGGTAAAATTTTCAATAATAATGTTGATAGGTATTTTTACTAAAAAAAATATGGGAGACGATTTTTCAGCAAGGCTGGATCAAGGGGGCAGGGGCAACTTACTGTCCTCCCTCCAATAACTGAAAATTGTAATTTTATGATTTTGACCTCCCAAAATCGGTTCAAAAAATTATTTACGGATCATTCTGAAACCGTAAGTTGCATTCTCATTTTTCTCTTGTGATCCTTGCTTGTATCTGGGGTGAACAAAAATGAGCTTTAGCGATTGAAAATTCAGTTGATGTCGTTAATTTAGAGTTTGTCTGTCAAAATCAGATATATTTTTTAGACTGTCGACGAACTGTCAAAAGTTATGCTTTATTTGACAAGTCAACAATGTTTTCAATTGCACAAATGAAATAACTTTGACTTCGAAAATCTCGAAAACTAAGCCCCCTAGAAAAAAAACTAACGAGTCTTAGGAGATGGAAAATTTCAACCTCTACAATTTTCATCCCTTGCATTTTTTTCGTACCATCCTTGGTTCGGTCAGAAAATCCATGTTTATGGGAAATTTACAAAGTCGATGGTATTTTTTGTTGTTTTTTTCTTCATTTTCAAAACCATTGACTTTAAATTTTTCATAAACATGGATTTTCGGGCCAAACTAAGGGTGCTACGAAAAAAATGCAAGGGATGAAAATTGTAGAGCTTAGAATTCTCTTTCTCTTATGATCTGTTAGTTTTTTTCCTGGGAAGTTTAGTTTTCGAGATGTGGCAGTCAAAAGTTGACTTATTTGTAAATTTTCTATAAACATGAATTTTCTGGGCAAACTAAGGGTGCTACGAAAAAAATACAAGGGATAAAAATTGTAGAGCTTGAAATTCTTCTTCTTCTATGGGTTATCAGTTTTTTCCTTGAGAGCTTCGTTTTGAGATATTTGCAGTTGATGTTTAATGTTTTTTTTTTTTTGTCATTTTCAAAACCATCGATTGTTCAGGTGTTAAGTTTCTCATGAATATGAATTTTCTGGCCAAACTAAAGATCCTACCGGGAAAATGCTAAGGATTAAAACTGTAGAGCAAAAAATATTTTGGAACATCTTCATCATCGTTTAACAAAATGTAAATTTATTTTTCTAGAAATCAGATTATGTTAAAACTTGTGTAATTTTGAGCTAAATGACTTATGAAAAATTATCACATTATAAACAACGTACGAGATTAAAAAACTCATCGTTACTTTATTTTCACCATTTGGCTTTAAATGTACGTATTCGATCTGCATGATTTATCATTCTTTTTTTTGAGTCATTCTATTTCCTCGAATGCTTGAGGAAATTAGTCAAAGCTGCAAATTATCGATATTGTATTTAGAACACGAGTTCAACTGATAAAAACCTCTAAATGGTCAAAAATGTAAATAATGGATCGAATCATTGAAGAAAATTTCAGGAATTGAGAGATTGTAGAGCTTAGGGACTAGAACAGGAACTCAGATATCAAGTTTACTGGTGAACAGTTGATTGTTGCCAAGATTGGAAAATCAGCGATTTCATGGAGGATTTGATATTGGAGGAAGTAGAAAATGAGGTGATCTCACGGAGATCCCCCTCTCCCCTTCCCCAACCGTGACCAATGGCTTTGTTCCCAAGGATTCTTACGTGGCTTGGAATACACAGAAAAATAATCTGGGTATCGAAGAGTTTGAGGGAGGTAATAAAAAGGAGAATGCCTTGTGAGATGGGATGAGAGATACATATGTGAGCTCTGCAGTGATAAGAGATTACTGAGGAAGTAGGAGTTCATGAGATATCTGGAGTAGATCAATTTTAAAGTGATGAAATAATAGCAAATTTTAGCTGGAGGCTCTAGAACGTCAGGATTTTTTTCAAAATATTGAGATAAGGAATAAAATTTTCAAATTTTCACTTAAAAAATGTAATTTTGACATGGATATGTCTAATGGCTGGGGTCAATCCTAAAAAAGTGTCCATTTTTTTTGTCCAAATATTCTGTCCAAATTTTTTGTCCACGTATGTCAGACTTTTTTGGACTTGGAAAATTTTTCAGATTTTCATTGACTTTT
>FIZU01034608.1:0-12404 GCA_900064475.1 Pseudococcus longispinus
TTCGAAACTTTTTTTCGTATCGTCAATTTAGCCAATTTTTTCACGCGGGTGTCCCCAAAAAAAGTACGTTGCAGAAAAGAAGCATCATACGATAAAAAACTTGAAACAAAAGTTGTAGAGTATTAAAAATTCATCATTTTTTGTTCTATAATTTTTTTCCTATTCTGCAGCGGTGAGAAGCTATTCTTCTTAACAGATAAGAATTTTTACGAAAATTGACTATTTTCTGCGACATAAATTTCACGATTGTGCCACTTTTGTATTTTCAGTCGAGGAACCAACCACGGATTCGAGTTCAGAAGAGTCGAATTATATGGAAATGATACTGAACATAATGGTGCTGTCGATTATTGAAAGAATGATCGATTAATCGATTATTTTAACTTTAATCGACCACGATTTTAATCGAATTTGACCAATATTTTTATTCGAGTACGATTTTGTCAATTATGATTTTTAATCGATCAAAATTCTAATTGCGATATTCATTTTAGTAAATTTCAATTTTTTGGAATTTATGCGAATTTTTATGACACCTTAAAATTATTCTTAATATTTCGCAATATTTTTTCCCTCATATTTTATCAACTTTTACGACATTTTAAGTTATTTTTATGAAATTTTTAACGATTTTTAATCGATTTCGATTAATCGATCTCCACTTTTAATGGATTACGATTAATCGATTAATCGACTAAATTTTTGTCCTAATTATTTGGAAAAAATAATCGATTAATCGATTATAATCGACAGCACTAGGACATACCCCTATCTCTTCATAATTATATGTGCAGGAATAGGAATGTTTCCACTCCTAAAAACATCTCCTGAAATTTATAAAGTGGATAATTTCAAAATGGAACAACTTTGGCAGCAAAAATTTCGTAAACTAAGCCCCGTTGAAAAAAAACTAATATTTCATAAGAGAAAAAAATTTTTTTTGAAGTCAAAGTGTTTTTTCTTTAAAATTATTATTTTCAAAACCTTCAACCTTATAAATGGACCACTTTGCATATTACAAGTACAAAAAAGAATCCGTCAGCATATTTGAATATTTTCTTCGTTTTTTTTCATGCGTTGAATTTTAGAGATTTTGTCAAAATTAATCTTTAATTCCTAGCAACTTTTTTGTGACTAAGATTGCAAAACCATTTAATCAAAAGTAGGAAATTATTTTCTGCTGAGAAAATCCTTTCCACTGATACTGATACTACATATTTGAGCTCAAAAGATTTTAGGATATTTTTGAGTCCAAAAGTGCAGATTTCAATTACCTACACAAAATTCCTATCTCTATTAATTACCAACTACTCCTTAAAAAGGGGATAATTCGTTACTCACTTCGTATTGTTTTTACTAAACGATGAAAAGCGATCAGATCCGGATCCTGAATCACTCTATTTCTTTTTCTAACGGTGATATTTTCTTTCTGGTATTTTTTCACAGGTGAATTCTGAGCCTAGACAATACAGCAATATTTCAATAAATAGATATCGCAAAGAATCAAAATTTTCAACTATACACACGAATACTTACTAAAAATTTGTAAGTAATTTGACAAACCATTTTATAACATTGTAAAATTACACACACCGAGTAGTTACAGAGCACAATAAATACTGAACCAGGATAACAAGAAGGATACAAATATAATCGATCCTCGCGGAGAAATCGTCCATGCGAAAAATGACACCCTAATTACCCTTCTTTTGTAACGGTACCAAGATAAGAACGTGCTAACGAGCGAGTAATTTTTGAAAAGAATCCTGCATCATTTATCTTTTGATCTTTGGTACCTCCTTCATCAAAAAAATGCTATCTGTAGGTTTTAGCTGATTTTCGAGAATCGAAGATTAGCTATTAAATTTTTCAATTTAGTTGTAATTAGTTTTTCAAAATGATATTTAGACATTTTTTGTAAAACTTGACAAAACAATAACCTACTAGTTAATTACTACCAATTTGCCGGATTTTTTTCATTTTCTGTTGAAAAGGCATAAACCTAATACATAGATACCTAAGTTTGAAATGATGAATTATAACTCGTACAAGTCGTAGATAGGTAATTGATCGTTGAATATTTTGATTGAATTTATCTCATTGATTTTCTGAAAGAACAGCCAACAACGTTTAGACAGCATTCGTTCGGTGAGGCAGATGCACAAGATCAATGTATCAATGATGCAGGCTGCTTTACAAAAATTACTCGCTCGCGGTAGCACACTCGAAAACTCGTTTTAGCACGTTCGAATGCTTGTCAAAACAACAACCTTTGTACCCGAGTCCAGAAAGCAGCAAAAACTTACAAGATCGCTAGCCGGAGTACTGTGATTACGGGGTGGCAACGGTGGTGGCGAATTCAAAGGAGTCTGAGTTTTAATAACAGCTGCATAAATGGGATCGGAGTGCTGGGAGCATTCTGATGGCGAATACATGTAGTCAAATGGATCGAATACGGCGTATAAACTATTCGAACATTCCGAACCAGCTTCTTCTTCTTTCTCGTCCACTAATTATAACAAAACAATCGAGCGACAATTTTCAGAATTAATTTACAAATTTGCACGCTTTCGTAGGACGCGAAATTTATGAGCAACGTTAGCATACTTCTAACCTAAGTAATGGTTTCTTGACACCTGAGTTAATTTTTTTCACTAACATGACAACTTCAGGCAACTTCAATGACGAAATTAAAAACCTTATCTTTAAAAACGTGATGAATAAATATGACATAATTACAATTCATTTTCAGTACGCGATCTGTTTTCCACGTATAATGTTGTGGGTAATTTTAATCGCATTTATAGTGCAAGTTGCTGATTCAACGTTAATAATACATATTTTAAATTATTACGTGGATTTTTTTATAATAATGCCAATATTCAAGAATTTTGTAAGCATTTTTCTCGGAAAATAATTCCAACGATTTGGCTAAATATCAATAATTTTGGAAACACTAAAATACTTCGATTATCAAGGTAAAATATTCTTCAATGGGATACGTACTCGAATGGCAAAATACAACGAATTTGCGGAGAATCGAAGCAATAAATAATTTCAAATAGACCAAAGGACACATGATAATGAAAAGAAAACGTTGATATGAAAAATCAATCATTATGAGCTCGGATTTAAAGTTTGTTTTAACCTAGAAATGCATTAAAGGGTATAAATCATCGGCCGGATACTAACAAATGTAAATTGTTTATCATTCGATTAAAAAAGCAAAGGAATTTAATGATTAATCGATGAAGTATTCTTAATTGAAAATCTTTTATCAGTTTAAAAGATAGTTCTTAATGGTTTTTTTCCCCACAACATCTAATTTAGGATCAGAAACACGATCACAACTTGTTGATTTTACGAACGGAGCTTCAAAAACAACGTTACATTTTCCAGAAGAGTGAGAAAGCAAAAAAACAATACGTCTCATCAAATAATCTTTTCAAAAAATAATTCAGATTTGTTATATTGCTCAAGGATCGTAATGGTGTTGAATTTCTATAACTCGCGTCTTCAAGTAAACCAGGTCATTAAATAATGAAATAGTATACTTTCTTCCAAGCAAAACAATAAATTTACCTGATTCTATGTCTTCGACGAGAGTAAGTTTAGCATGTGTTGATTCGAGTAAAGGATCGAAAGCTTCTAAAACACTATGCCGAACTTTTCCACCATCATTATCATTATTAAAAGATTTACTCAGATTTCTTCTAGTTTTAGATTCGTTGGACTTTTCTCTAGTATTAGCGTTCCAATCGTGAGTGTCATTATTATTATCTAAACGGGTTACTTCATTGAATAATGTTAGATCGATTAAATTATTATCGTCTTTCTTCTTAATCGCATTCAGCACAGTAACATTCGAAACATTGGTGTGATCTGCGTGAGAAAAATAAATAAATCACGTTAAAATTACATTACCTAAACAATCATTTCCACATCAATTGGAAACCAGATTTAATTACGTGTTACAAACGAATACCAACCGTGAAAAGAATAACCAACGAACTCGCGCAAACTTTTAACTTATCAACGTGGATGATTTTGAAAAATTGTTAAAATTTTCGATTTGGAATTTGTTTTCGCGAAATTTGAGTAGATTGACGGCTCGTAGGACGCGACACGTTAACAGGTACGTCAAAGACGTGTATAAATTTCGCATACAAAATAAATACCAGACATCTGTGCCGGTATGAAATTACAACTGCGCACCACTTGTATAATTGTAAAAACGTTTCGCATAATGTTTAAACGTTAATTTGTCGAACACTTGGAAATATAAACAAATTAAAGATCATACAATTCGAATCGTTTATTCCGAAACGACCAAATAATAAATAACTTTTTAATAGAAAACAACATCTGCTCGACTGAGTAAAACGATGTTTACTTCGGTACCGTTCGAACGACAATCGATTTTTTGTTCTCGAAGCCATTGAGTAAGATTTTTCCCACATAATGGTAACTATTTAACGCGATTCATTACGTATTAGCTGTATTTTTCCTCCTTACTTTGAAAAACTTGCGTGACAGACTGTTGAGCCGATGATAAAAAACGACATCCTGGATTGAATGGAACTACACCTCGGTAAGTCGGACCTGCGAATCTAGGAGGGTAATATCCAATCTGTCTAGGGATTGTGGAATTGTAAAAAGTTCGGCAACCGTTTGTGATGGTTGGAATTGAAGAATGAATTTTCAAACTCGTCGGAACATCGAAAGTAAATCCGGTACGAGGTTGGATCGCATTTAAACTAAAAGTAGGATATTTTTTCGTAAATTATCAGCATGAATAATAATCTTAGTATATAATCGATCAGAAACGTTAAAGATTTCATTATTTGTAGCAAGATCTCAATGCAAAAGCAGAGATCTCAAACCACAGTCAAATATCTGTCCGTTAATTCATCATTGAATAAATTTAAAAACACCGATGTGAAAAATTTATACCTTTCTTCTTCAACAGGCGAACTACTCGTGGTACTAGCAGATGGAGGAGGCGAATCGAAAGAGACTAAATCGATTGAGTATGACGCCGATGAAGTAGACGACTGTGTACTGACGCTGTTCCGTCGTGAAGTCGGTGGAGGTGGTTTAATCAAAGGTACTTTGGGATCACCTGCAAAACGACATAAATTAAAACCTTCGCAGTTTTGATACGCGCATTGTAACAGAGACCGTGAAATTTCATTAACGAGAACGGATTAATGAGTAATCAGGTAAACTATTCTTGCAAGACGTCTTGATTAGAATTCGATTCCTTATATTTGGATAACATTTTAGATACGAATTATTTACCAATATTAACACCGCCTGGTCTCGGTCTTGAACGTGGTATTTCATCTGGAGTCACTACTTTTTTTTCTGTATAAAATAATACAAATTACGAGATGAAAATTCAACCGATGAAGATTGCATCGTACGAATTTGTTAATAAATTCTGTTTTTATACCTTTTTTCTTTTCTTCTTGTAGCTTTTTTAGCTTAAATTTCTCCAACGCCAGGGTTTCCAAACTAAGAGCTCGAGCTTTTTCGAGATCTTCTTGAAATTTCTTATCTAAATCATTTTCTGTCGTCATTTTGCTCGAATTTCAGTGTTCGGTAACCTGCAACAAGTGAGATTTCCGATGACTTCAAAGCGGAAGATAGTCATATCAACAGTACCATTAACAATTCAATAATCATCTATCATGTTTGTTTCTTTTAAACTTTTAATTACGATTCCGTTAACTTTGAAAGTACATGCAACATTGTTAAGATTATCGGGACTTTCACCGTGTTAATAGATAATTTTTACCTATGAATCTGTTATTTTTCAAGCAACATAACGGCAACCGATTTATGATTCTAAGGGGCAATGAAAGATTAACATTATATCACTAGATATCACATTAGAAATACACAACAAATTTTTAACTGATTCAACAGCAAACCGAGATGATAAGTAAATCAAAGTAATTAATTATTTTGTTTTTACAACAGTTAATTTTGTACTTATTTATTTTCGTCTCATCTGATTTCGTGATTTGATTCATGAATGGAATGAAAACGAGGTGATTCGTGGAAAATTGACGAAAAACCGATTAGAAGTGTTTCAACGAGAATTTCAAATTACTAGTAATTACCAATTTCAAGAATAATAAAAAATTTAATTTTAGCTTTTAAAAAAGCTTATGATTCAATTTTTATTAGTATTATAATACTTTTATACATTTTTTTCATTCATTAAATATCGTAAATTGTTATTGTGTAAATAGTTCATGATAAATTCAATTATTCAAATTTCCAGTAAAATAAATCAATTACTAGTAATCTAGTAATTTACGACGTCCAAAAGTTCAACAGGAAACAGGTTTTTATTTATGACGAAAATTCAAAATTTATCTTTTTTGAATCAACTTTATCTTTAATTTTTGATTTGAGTCTTTAAAATTTGAGTAGTTTGAGGGAGAAAATACCTAAAACCTATGTAGATGAAGTCAGATACCCCATTATAATTAAAATTCCAACAATTTTAATTTTATACGAATTTTCAAGTTTTATCGAAGAAATTTATATCTGTTATTCGACAACACTGTTTTATTATCAACGAAAACCAAAAATAAATATTTACAAATTGAAACTGGCAACGAAATTACAAAAAGAGGTGAACAACTTTTGAATAAAAAGCTTAGATACTTGCCGGAATTGTGCTAAAGTATTGTTAAAGAAAGTTTGGGTAATGTGGAAGAAAATTTCAATCATTCAGAGGAATCAATAATTCTATTTTGGCCATATTTTTCGTAGCTGTCCTTTGACAACGTTGCTCTCTATTCATCCGGTGAGAACTTTAATAATTCGGTCAGCTGTTGGAATTCTTTGTAATCTAATTCGAAATTTCCATTCATCTGTAAAAATAGTTCAAAATGTTGAAAGAGGACGGAGTAAATAAAGATACTGAACATTTAGAGGTAATTTCAATTCATATATTTTCAGAAATTCGCATTATAACTTTACTTGAAAAAATCTAATCATGTTATTTTTTCACAGGATATTGTCAACGAATTGTACAATTATAGAGATTTGTATTTTGAGAATAATCCTATAGAAACAGCAACTGATTTTCATTCAAATTTAAAGAAAAAGCTAGAAGAATCAGTCGATAAAATAAAATCCCTAGAAGGTAACATGAACTAGTATCAATTTTGTAATTGAAATCGACATTTCAAAAAATTGGTAGCTTATAAATTTCTTGGCTGATTTGAATTTATGCATGTTTCAGATGAAGCCATGAAAAAAGATAGGGCACTATACTTTTACGTTTTGGGCAAAGCATACAACGTTGAATCAGAGTATAATTCCAAAGCAGAAGAATTCCTGTCTAAAGCGGTTAAATTGAATCCAAAATTAATAGATGGTTGGAACCACTTGGGTGATTCTTATTTTAAAAAAGGAGAGTACCTAGAGGCCAAAAATTGTTTTTTAAATGCTTTGAATAAGGTAAAAATTACATCGATTTTTTAAAAATTACCCATGAAATGGTATTTGCTTACTAGAATCTTGTATCGCTTTGTGCAGGAAAAGAATAAAGTATCTTTGAGAAATTTATCCGTTGTATCGAGAAAAGAATCTGGAAAAACCAAAGAAGATTTAATAAATAATGTAAACGCCGGATTGAAATATGCCCAAGAAGCTTTAGAAGTTGATCCGAACGATGGCACTTCGTGGTTTTACATGGGAAATGCATTCATGTCTTTATTTTTTACTGTCAAGCAAAGTGGTAAAACTTTGATACAAGCTATGGACGCGTATAATAGATCTGTAAGTTTGAATAATTTCCAAATTATGTCAAGTAATATAGCGAAGATTACAATTTATACAATGGGAATTATTTTGTTGACAGGAAAATGATAAAACTTCTAAAAGCAACCCAGATCTTCATTACAATAAAGCAGTCGTCAGTATCATTCATAGCTTTACTTATGTGATGAAATATAAATTTTCGATCTATTCGTTACATCTGAATCATTTTTTAGGCATTGAAATTCCAAGAAGAATACGAAAGTGCTTTGCTATGCTTCGATAAAGCTCATTCCTTCGACCCACAATGGGAAACTCCAAAATTACTGCAAGAACGTTTAATAAAATATCTAAGCAGTATTCAAGACCTAATAAATCAAAGAGGGAAAGTAAAAAATAAGAAACTTCAAACTTTCATTAAGGTAATTCGATAGAAATGATTTCATGCTTAATTTTAATTACATTTTAAACCAAAAGTTTGATTATTTTTTCAGAATATTAACCCAGAAAAGCATTTAGGACATTTTAATAAGTTATCGGGAGAAAATGCTGACAGCGACATAAACCTCAAACATTCTTCATTATCCGAATTACGACCTGGTTTAAATGAAACCAAAGTAATTTTAGGTGTGGTTGTTTGCAGTGTCTTAAATGAAGAATTGGTTCCATTGTAAGTCAATTTTCATTTCATCAATCTGCATTTGTTATTCATTTTGTCTTGATAATTGAATATTTCTACTTAGTACATTCTGTATCGTGGATAAAGACAATGTTTGTGTTGGAGTCACTGTCTACAATCTGGCTAACGGACAAGGAGTTATTATTGGAGATATCGTAGCAATTGCTATGCCATATTTGAAAGAGATTGATTTCACATTTGAAAATCACGTACGTATTACAAAAAAATACATTTTTACCTATCAAGTGTACGATTTTTTCTCATAAAATGTTATTTTACAGAAATTCAATTTCAAAAGCATACGAATAAGTAATCCACTATTGCTGGCAGTGAATGGGAAACCTCTTCCTTCAAACAAAATGTCTTCGATGCAAATGTCTACATTTAGCGAAGCTGATAACAAAATTTAACACAGTCGTGTGTAACTCGTTAAATTATTCTCTCACCAAATTTAATTTTTAATTATTCAAATGTCGGCTGTTTAATTACTTACATTTTTTTATCATGTGTCGAAAAGTTTTTAATGAATCTTAAATTTTTATTTGAATTTTTCTCCTTCTCGTTGAAAATGAGAAAGGAAATGTTATTAAATGACGATTCATGTTCGATTATATTGTATTTCTCACAAAATTTACTAAGTTTAATATTTATTAGCATTCCTATGTGCACGTTGCATTGCATTTGTAAACCTATCGTAAATTTGTGTTTCTTTTTTACTTTTATGATTTTAATTATTTTTTTGATATGCATATTTTGAATATAATAACACGCTAATTCGATTTTAATAAACATTATAATTTTTTTTGGTCGTCTGTCATTAGAATTATAATACAAAAAAAATATTCGTCTGAATAAAAAAATGAAATAAATACAAATATTAATAAGTATTTGCTTGGTACTCCTGAAATTCGAAATCAGAATTTTTTTCAAAGATCGCTGAGATCGTGATAAACCAACTCAGCACTTTAGCACTACAAATATGCAACCATAATTATGATATTTTTTCCTATGAATAAGGGGAGTATGCAATTTATTCAACATCAATCTCCAACTTGGAAAACTAGTGAATTTTGAGGTAAGGAAGCTAGATACAGGTTGCAGGCAGTTAATTAATTGGTTGTTTGAGGTAAATATAGGAAATACGGTAGGTTTATTATTTTTTTAGTAATCAACTCACTGCTGCCAACTTCACAGTGTGAAAACAATTTATTAAACCAACAATAATTTTGTTTTTTGATATTTAATTGTTTAAAACAGCAAATTACAACTTGATTCGGCATAAAAATATATCAGTATCTACCTACACAAGTAATATTGAATGTGATTTACTCGGGCAAAAAGTTCATTGTGTTAATCCACCACCTTGATCTTGAAACAGATTGTGCAACTTATTTGGAACTGTTCCTATACAAGTAAATCAATTGACATATTTGACGAAATGTTTCGTTTAATTTATTCTCAAAGTAAACAGTATACCCAAGTCATTCTTAAGGTTAGATGAACCAACAAAATATAATGTTTCAAACTTCTATTAACATATTCCGATTGACATGTCTAAGTATATCAACCTTTCACTTCACGGTTGTTTTGATAATAGTTGAATATAAGGACAAAAGGTCCGAGATAAATACAATGATCGAAACGTAATATGAAATATAGGTACCCATGCTTCTTATATTGATTTAAAAAATATAATTTAAGACTTCTACGTTAAGAGATCATGATTATAATACATATATTATGTGTATTAACCTTAACACACTTCAATTGAATCAACTGTGTTTTTTATTTTAATTTTGTCGCACTTCATGCTAATTCGCCGGCTATCGAATATACAGTGCGATTAAAATTTACAGTACTCGCCAAACACCAAACTAAAGAGTAATTAATTCACGTAAAAATGTCACTAAGTATACGTCTGTAATTTTCGTAGTTGATTTTCTGGTTCTGTTTCTTTTTTAAAGAGGAAAATACTTATTGACATACGAGTACTTGTAAATACATAAAATGAGAAAATTACGTTTGTTTCAGAATTTTTGATAACGAATTGCACGTACCTGCGCATTATTTATGTGTCTACCTCTACCTACTTGGTATCCAATAAGTCTTGAGACAAAGATACACCTCCTCAGAATTGAATAAACAATTTTTTTTTAATAAAGGTACCTATGTCAGAATTTATGGTAATCCTTAAATTTTCATAATGTACAGGGTGTCCTGGAATAGGTGGTATAAACTTAATATTTGACATGTTGTCTATTTTTAAAATTAAAGGGGCAGCTGCTTTTTCAAAAAAAAAAAAAATGAATTGAAATTACGAGTAATATTCAATCGTGGGAGTAAGTAGCAAATCAAAAAACTGAAAAATTTACCTTCTCATAAGCTTTTGCCTAATTTCAAAATTGAAGGGGCTATAAATGTAAGCTGAACAAAAAACTTCTAAAAAAATTCAACGAGAGTATAAATTACTTAATAGTATTTTAATAACTGAACAAATTTTGTCAAGATGACTTTTTGCCAATCATCAAAATTGAAGAGGCAGAGGCTAAGTATATTCAAGGTACCTATATTCAAAAATTACAAAATAACAAAATTTTTCTACTTTTAATTTGTACTTTGCACATTCATTTTTGAAGAAAGGCTAACAGTTTTCAAAAAGTACCACTATTCATTATCCTCATTGAAATTTTTTGTTTCAAGTTACGTTTAGACACCCTTCAATTTTAAAATTAGGCAAAAAGTTATGGATACCTATGAAAAGTAAATTTGCCCACTTTTTGCTTCATTACAATTATACCTCCTCCCATGTTTGAAAATTAGTTTAGGTTCGAATTTTTTTTAAAAAAGCATTTCCTCCTTAAATTTTAAAAACAGGCAACATATTCGTCTAACGTTTTTTCCAAGTGGTATTCGGTATATCCGAATCTCGAGAATGTTCCACCGGTTCCACCATTTCCCAGACACTCTGCATATCTATAGTCCATGCAATTTATTTGTGCGGTTGTGCGCGCGCGCGAGGCAACGAAATCGTTTCGGAAAACTCAGCCGCATATATAAATTGCACGGACTAGTGTTGTTCCTTATACAGGGTGTTCTGGTAGGAGTACATCGCCTTCAAACCAGAGACGCAGGTACCCAAACTACATAAGTGTATACATATCTGCATACCCCAAGAGCTGAAGGGGCAAAGTTATGTATTATGCAGTCCTGGTAGATGTTTCAAAACATCGTAACTCCGCTGATAATATAGATAGACAATTTTTTTTTCAAAACTTTCTTGTAGGAATTTTTAAACTCTACAAAACGAGTTATATTTATGGTTTGCCTAAGTCTAAAATTGAAGGAGCTGCAATGATTTGAAAATTTGTAGGCTTCATAACTCCTTTAATTTTCAAGTTATGCAAAATTTTGTAAGAATTGTTTTTGTTGGGCTTTTTGAGCTCTACAAAATGAGCTAATAATTTTAGCATTACTCCAAAATTGAAGGAGTTAAAATCATTAAAAAGATGAAAGCAGTATTATTTTCTTAAAAAGGGCCTTCCCTAATAAGATAGAGAAATCGGCCCTTAATCCAAATTTCCTCGAAAGTTGTCCTAAACGTTACCCCTGATGAAATTTTTGACCCCTCACCCCCACCCATTCCGGAATTATCGCCTCCTATATATTGAAACTTCAATACGCGATATCTTCGGAGGGGGTGAGTAAAAATTTCTGAAATTTTCACAGATTGTAGGCAATACGTGAATACACTCGTAGAAATTTCTTGAAAAAAATTGATCAACATTTTCTCAATTTTTTGGCACTTTGCAATTTTCAAAAAATTGTCAAAAAATGGGGGAGGGAGAGTGACATGGTTGAATTTTTTTCAAAATTTTGTAATACCCTTAAGTATAACATATATTTTTTTCGAGGCCCAAAAACTATGGCAACATTGTTAAAAAAA
>FIZU01034616.1:0-31759 GCA_900064475.1 Pseudococcus longispinus
GAATATAGATGTACGCAACCTCTTGAAATAAGAGAAGCGACCCCAACGACGACGACGAGAATGGAAAAGTATATTTTCACTTCAAATGAGGAGTTGGTATTTTTGAAAATTTTCAGTTCTAATAAAGGATCAATTTTTGTTGAGGGATTAGATGGAGAAGGGTTATTTTCGAAAATGAAAAAAACCTTCTCCTTTCTACATGTGCAATACAAGTTTTTAAAAATTTCTAATATTTGTGAGTGATCCATATTTTACTGGGGTAGGAAAAAATGGGTCTGTTTTTAAAAATCGATGAAAAAAAATTGATTTTTCTGTTTTCCTGCCCCAATTGATGGTACTTTTTTCGTATTTATGCAATAATTTGCCAATTTTCGTTAAAATTGACGACGAATTAATCGAATTTTATAAATTTTTTTCGCAGGTTAGCGTAGTTGCCGATAGTGTAAATATTTCTGGCCAGTCAAACACGATTCATTTCAAAGTTCCCGAATGTAGACTTTCCGAAGATTTAGGATGTTTATTCGAAAATCAGAAATTTAGCGACGTTACCTTATCAGTTGGTGGTAAAGATTTTTTAGTGCATAAAGCCATCTTAGCTGGTAAGTATCTACATCTCGGTCTCACGCTTCTGTTGCTCAAAAATCCTGGTTTCTTATCATCTGTGTTTTTTTCTTCAGCTCGAAGTCCTGTTTTCGCAGCCATGTTCGAGCACGAAATGGAAGAACGTAAACAAAACCGTGTAGCTATTACCGACGTAGATCAAGATGTTTTAAAAGAAATGTTACGATACATTTATACTGGAAAATCGCAAAATTTAGAAAAAATGGCCGACGATTTGTTAGCGGCAGCCGATAAGGTGAGTGACATGTCTCTCTGCGAGAGAAACACTCCATACGATTCTTTTCGCATCGTTCGCATGATGAATATTTTTTCTACGAAACCGAGTAAAATGGATTGATAACGTAATACGTACGAGTTATCAAGAGTGTTGAAATTTAAGTATGTAGTTGTACTGACGTACCTACGATTTCGTGGTATCGGTATTATTATGTATTATTGGTATTTTCCAATGCATAATAATGTCAAACAATAACTCGATAGCGTATCGTGTTGTATATCTGCGCCGTGAAATCACGTTCGAAAGAGCATCAATTCGATTGGTTTGTAAATACGATGAAGGTTTACGATACCAATGACGACGTAATGTTTGCAATTTTTTTTTTGTTTTTTTTGAAAGTTTACGAAAGATATTTCGCTAAGGTTTGATAAATATTAGCGACAATGTCGATTGCAATGTACTTACGAAGTGTTTTTTTTTATTTTGCAGTATGATCTGGGAAGACTTAAAATCATGTGCGAAGAAGCATTATGTACGAATTTATCAATAGAAAATGCTGCAGATATATTGATATTAGCTGATTTACATAGCGCCGAACAATTAAAAGCGCAAGCAATTGATTATATTAATACGTAAGTGTCCTGTCCTCTGTCCTGTTATTTGTCGATGCGATATATCGCGTGGCGGGCGTGGGTTTTGCGCGGCTGCGTGCCCTTTTATCGTACCATACAATGTCACCGAGTACATAGAATGTTTTATGAATTAAGTTTTTTAAATGATAAAAATTTTTTCAAGTACGTTTTATCGTCGAAAATAGAATGCCTCGATGACGAGCCTTCCCCCTTCTCGTACGTAATCGTATCGTCGACTGCTTTTTCGCAAAGTGTGGGAATGAGAGGGGCTGCTCGTAGGATTAATTTTTTTTTTAATGATCACAGTGAACTTGAACGGGTTGTTGAAATTAAGTACGCGAATATGGATGAATTTCGGTAGCTGTGGAAGTAAATTCGAGTGGAGGTGTCGAAATTTATGATCAAGTGGGGTGGGGATGATTTACGATGGTAGAGGTTATTTTTTTAATCCGAGTGAAAACGATGAGCTACTTTTGGAACTTACGTCATTTTATTTTTGAAAATTAGGTACGAGTGTTTTTTCGAGTATCGTGAGGGTTTTAGAAAAAAGGGAAAATAGGCCGGAAATTGATTATCGATGTGGCGAGATCAGTTTATACGTATGAGGTTGAAATTTGATAATTTTAAAAGTGATTTTTGAAGAAATGGGGGGAAAATTTTGAAAAATTATCGATTTTTTCGTCAAGTTTATTTTTTACTACAAAAGTTTGTCGAAACAGAAAATCCAAGAAAAAATTACCTAAACATTGTTTTCTTTAATGAAGCTAAAAACACCTTTTTCGACTATTTTTCGAGTGGAAAATTGGTATTTTTCGTAGATTTTTTTTTATGAGTTGCGAAGATAAATCGATTTATTTTGATTTTAAAAATTAAATGGTCTTCATATCCCTGAAAACTATTCGATGTTACCAATCGAATCGAATAAAAAAAATTTCGATTTTGATTAACGATTTCGGGTGTTGGCAAAAAAAAACGATATTCGATTTGCATGCATTGATTTGAAAATCGATATTGATCGATATTTTATTCGATAGATCGATTTATCAATCAATTTTATTATTGATAAATCGATTTAATAATCTTTGTATCGATATAATATAATTGATGGATCGATATGGTATTCGATATATCGATATAATAGTCGATACATCGATATAATAGTCGATGTATCGATATAATAGTCGGTGTATCGACATAATAGTCGATGTATCGATATAATAATCAATACTTGAATTTAATTATCGATATATTTATTGATGCATCGATTCAATTATCGATATGATAATCGACAGAGATGAAAAAAATGAGACTTGAACTGAAACTAAAACAAAAAAAAATTGATCAATTTAAACTGAAACTGAAATGACAAAAACTGAAAACTTGGCTCTAAACTGAAAACTAAAACTAAAAATAATTCAAAACTGAAACTGAAACTTGAACTGAAACAAAAAAAAATAAAATTGAAGCTGAAATAATTTCAGTTTTCCATCGCTGATAATCGATATATTGATCGATGTATCGATATGAAAATCGATGTAATAATCGATGTATCGATATGGAAATCGATATATCGATATATCGATATGGAAATCGATATAATAATCGATGTATCGATAAAATCATCGACAAAGGTGAAGTTCGGAAAAACTGAGACTTGAACTGAAATTAAAACTGAAATTATAAAAACTGAGAACTGGACAACCAAACTAGACACTGAAACTGAAACAGAAAGTACTTTAAAACTGAAACTGAAATGAAAATACCACTTGAACTGAAACAAGAAGAATAAAAACCTAACCCGAAGCTGAAATTGGGACTTGAACTAAAATTAAAATTGAAAAAGAACGAAAATAATTTGAAACTGAAAGAAACTGAAACTGAAACTGAAGTAGCAAAAACTGAAACTGAAAGTAATTCAAAACTGAAACTGATACTTGAAAAACTAAAAACCGAAACCGAAGCTGAAATGATTTCAGTTTTCCATCTCTCATAATCGATATATTATTCGACGTATCGATATCATACTATCGATATGATGATCGATAGAATTATCGATATGATAATCGATAGAATTATCGATATGATAATCGATAGAACTATTGATATGATACTCGATAGAACTATCGATATGATACTTGATAAAAAATATCGATATGATAATCGATAAAAATATCGATATGATGATCGATAAAAATATCGATATGATAATCGATAAAAATATCGATATGATAATTGATAAACATATCGATCATCTCATCATATCGATTTGTGTATCGATTATCATATTGATATTTTTATCGATTATCATATTGATATTTTTATCGATCATCATATCGATATTTTTTTATCGATTATCATATCGATATTTTTATCGATCATCGATGTATCAATATGATAGTCGATATCGATTGATATGATGAATCGACACAGTAATCTATATCGATTGAGACGAATAATCGATATCAATCGATATGATGATCGATTAATGAATTTCATTTGTATTTTGTCGATATCGATATATCATATACAATATCGATTTGGTCGACTTCGATTTGTGGTTGCAATTTTGAAAATCAATATAAATCATTATAATCGCACCCATCGATGTAAAATCAATTGTATCAATAGAAAATCGTTTTATCCATACGGAAATCGTTTTATCGATGAAAATTGATCAAATCTGTCTAAGTACGAAAAAAAATCTCTTTTCGTTTCTCTTCTTCAAGAATCAAGAAGTCTAAAAGTCGATTTGTTCCGCTTCCACGATCTGATATTTTTATTTTCATGCATTTTTTTGCCATCGTTGCTGAAAAAGAAATCGATAAATATTTTTTTCCATCAGCACTTTTGTCATTTTACGTATTCTATTTAATAATTTCCCAAACATAAAAAAACTCTGGACATTTGCAATTTACGAATTGACATTTTTGAAGGCGGAAAAGAAATGGAACAAATGACTTCGTTATTCGTTCTTGGGCATAATTTTGGCAAAATATTACCCTACGAGACTGGGAAATACGGTGCCATTTACTTAGCGACATATCATCGGCGCCATTTCTCGAATTAATCCCCATATCAATACTCGAAACGGTTGTTTCCTCGACTAGGCTGAAATTTTTATTACTGCTTAGTTACCAGCGAGATATTTTTGACAAATAAAAACCAAAGTTTTTGCGAACCGAAGTTAAATTCGCGAGAAAGGAAAAATCGCTGCTATTCTTATAAATTGTTGACGATTTGGACTGTTGAAAGAGACGGGAGTGTACCTTTAATGGTAATACATAACTTAGAGTGAACCGAAAAACGAAGGCATGGAAATTGGGTCAAGTAAAGAGAGAGCTTTTCAAGTCTAGCCATTCGATTTTCAATCTGGAAATGGTATTTGATTACGTTTTAGAGGATTAGGTAGCGAAAAAAGGGTAAAGTAAACGAAGGGAAGTAGTGACGTAATAGAAAGGATGCTGGGAGCAGAGCGCAGAGAAGAATTGAATGGAGGTTTAGTGTCATTATGGTAGTAAACATGGAACGTTTGACCCCTCTTCCCTTTCGCCTCGAGTCAAGTATTTGTTTAGCTGTAAGGTGAAAGATGATAAGGGTGGAATTTAATCACAGTCGAGTCCGGTCCATTCAATTAGCTATCCCTGTGTAGATAATTGTCGCCGACGTTGTATCTGTCGGTGGTTTATAGCTATTTTATACTCATGCTCGACTCTGTGCGAATGGAAATTTGAATTTTTTTTTTCCCCCTTGCTTTCAGACACGCTACGGACGTGATGGATACGGCGGCTTGGAAAAGCATGATTACAACGCATCCGCATTTGATCGGCGAAGCATTCCGTGCCCTAGCAACGCAGCAAGTGCCGCCCATCGGACCACCCAGAAAACGCGTTAAACAGAGTTAAACATCGCGTCGGGGGAAGCCTAAACGAAATTTATGTGTATAACGTTTACTACGATCTCACAAGCCCCACCTGAAGTAAAAAAAAATTCGTCAACGGTTTATATGTATTAAGCGTGTGTACCCCTTCCTCCACCATGAGAATTTTTTTATACCTTAAAAGATGTTTGAATTACTTACCCTTATCCTCCCATTTATCCTGTATTTTTTTTTCTCTTTTTTCGTATCGTCTTTTTAGTTGATTTGTTTTTTTTTTCCTTCACGATGTCTGCTGATTTTTTGTAATTGGTATATTTTTGTCTATTGATAGATCGAATTCGAATTGTATGGAAATTTAAGTTTGGCTATTTTCTTTCTGTTGTAAACCGATAAGAATAAGGTTAAGATGATTTTTTTTGTATCTCAGACGTGAATTGGCCCAGTTTATTATAATTTTGTTGCTTGGTTTATCGATTTTTTTGCCTGGCTTTTTTTTTTTATTATCGATCGATTATGTATGATTGTATCATTTTGATTTTGATTGTTTTTATAATGTTTGCTTATATTTTGTCGCCGGATTGTAATGTGAGGCTGAGAGAAAGCTTCGAAATGAAATTTTACATATGTACCAAGGTTTGGTATCTCGAACGTCACAACACGATTATTTAACAGTAGACATCTCGAATACGTCTATTATTAGTAATTTTGATCGTCTGTTTCCTCTACCCCGTTCCCCCCTATTTTCCCAATTTTTTTTTGTTTAATATATAGACGATCGGTATACATTTTTTGCCCTTATCGTACTATAAAATAATTGTATTTAGATGTATAATTTGCATTTACATGTTTTACTCATCGTATGTATGTGTATTTTAAACGCGGAGTTGTCATCAAAATCTTTTTTCTTTTTTTTTTTCTTTCGTGTAAATTTTGCGGATAAATAGTTTACCGTTTTGTTTATTTTAACGTCGTTTTTGTTTTGTTTTTTTAAATCGTGGTACGTGTAGTTTTTTTTTTGTTAAATTGGATATCTATGTATTGGTGGACGAGGTCCATTGTGGTAGATGACGTTTTTTTGAAAATTATTACGACGACGATGTTTAATATACGAAATTTTTGTTCTCGATCGAGGAGTGATCTGTGGGAAACAATGTTTCGTCCAAAGTGCCATAATAGTCAACGATACGAATAGATTTTTTATGCATGTTCGATCGGGTTTCTTCTCTGTTGTGATTTTTACCTTCGTAAAATTTACTTAAATGTTAATTTACATGAATTCGAAATAACTTATCATATCGTATAATTATGATCGCGATTGTTTTCAATTTGGTGATTAATCTAGCTGCGTTTTTTACGTGGATTTTGTGTAACCGGGATTGCATTTTTGGGTGTTTAATCGGGTTGAAAAAAAAGAAAAAGTTTATAGATATTGAAATTCAAGTGAAATGAACAAGGATTTTTTTCGTTGTTCTGTTTATGTTTGAAAATTTTAAAAATATTTGTAATTTGATAAAGACCTTGATTCAGTTTTGATGTTCATTTTTAGTTTTTACATCTTGAGAAATCGATAACCAGAAATTTAATCATTTTCACGTTGTTCCAACTCCAATTTGTTTCGACTTGTCCAGTAAATTAACGCCCTTTTGAATTAAAAAAAAAAAAAAAAAAAACTTGAAATAAATTATAAAATTTTATTTTAAATTTGTAATTTGTTGTTTAATCTTACATTACAAAACATCTCAAATTAGATAATAAAAATCCATAATCGAAAGATTCTGAGTTTTTAAGAAATAAAATTAATCAGTGATTGAAAAACTGAAACTGAAACTTGAATTGAAAAAAATGAAATTCACTAATACTGAAATGATTTCCAGTTTTCAGTTTTTTTTCAGTTTTTGACTCAAAATTGATGTTTTTACATCGATTTTAAGTCAAAAGCCAAAAAACTGAAACTGAAACTGAAAAAAAAAACAAAAATAACAAAATGAACTAAAACTGAAATTATTCTCAGTTTTCAGTTTTTTTTTCAGTTTTAGACTTTCAAGTCGAAAACCTGAAAACAAGAACGGGAAACTGAAATTGAAACTGAGAAAAAAAAACAAAATCAACTGAAATCAAAACCAGTGGTGGAAAAACTGAAACTTGAACCGAAACTGAGAAAAAACAAAATTAATTAATTCGGAAATGATTTCTAGTTTTCACTTTTTTTTCAGTTTTTGACTTTCAAGTGGAAAACCTGAAAACTAGAACTTCAGCTGAAACTAAAAATAATTCAAAACTGAAACTGAAATTTGAAAAAAAAAACAAAAAAAAACAACTGAAATCAAAATTAGTGATGGAAAAACTGAAACTTGAACTGAAACTAGAAAAAAAATTAACTAATACTGAAAATATGATTTCCAGTTTTCAGGTTTTTTTTTCAGTTTTTGACTCGAAATTGATGTTTTACATCGATTTTAAGTCGGAAACCAAAAAACTGAAACTTGAAACTGAAACTGAGACTAATTAAAAACCTTCCATTTTTCAGTTTTTTCCTTCAGTTTTGGACTTGAAAGTCAAAAACCTGAAAACTAGAACTGGAAACTGAAACTTGAACTGAAACTAAAAAAAAAAACAAAATGAACTGAAACTGAAATGATTCCCAGTTTTCAGTTTTTTCCCAGTTTTAGACTTTCAAGTCGAAAACCTGAAAACTAAAACTGGAAACTGAAACTGAAATTGAAAAAAAAAATCAGCTGAAATCAAAATTAATGATGGAAAAACGGAAACTTGAACTGAAACTAAAAAAAAAATTAACTAATACTGAAAATATGATTTCTAGTTTTCAGTTTTTTTTCAGTTTTTGACTTGAAATTGATGTTTTAACAATTTAACGTCAAATTTCAAGTCAAAAACAAGAAAATTAAAACTGAAACTGAAACCAAGGCTTAAACTGACGTAAGAAAAACTGAAGACCGAAAATCAAAATTGAAACCGAAATAATTTCAGTTTTCCACTGAAATAATAAAAATTGATAACTAAAAAATTGAACTGAAACTGAAACGATTTCCAGTTTTTAAGTTTTTTTTTTCAGTTTTTGACGCAAAATTGATGTTTTTATCTTCAATTTTCTGAATAAATTTATTTAGGAAAAGAAGGGCCAAAACATCAAATTTCAAGTCAAAAACCAGAAAACTAAAACTGGAAACTGAAACTGAAACTGAAACTGACGCGGAGCCTTGAACTGAAACAATAAAAACTGAAAACCGAAACTGAAACTGAATTCATTTCAGTTTTCCATCGCTGAAATTAATCTATAAAAAAACCTTTAAAATCTTGACCAAAAAAAAAATATTTTTCAAGCACAATTTTTTTTTTTTTTTTTTTTTTTTTAAAAAAAAAATTTTTCAAGCCCAATTTTTTTTTTTTTTTTTTTTTTTTTACAATACAACAAGATTTTCTCAAGCCATCAAAACCGAAACTGAAACTGAATTTATTTCAGTTTTCCATCGCTGAAATTAATCTATAAAAAAAATCTTCAAAATCTTGTTTAAAGAAAATTATTTTTCAACCACCATTTTTTTTTTTGAATAAAACAAAATTTTCTCAACCGTCAATCCTTCGATTACGCAAAATCCTCTCAAACACCCCAGCTAATGTAATTGTTTCGTTCGGTAACACTGAATACTCCTTTATTCAGATTAAATTAAATTAGCAAGATCAAATTCAACCGTGTCCAGTGATCATATCAGGGTAATCAATGTCAAATTAATTTTATACTCTTCGGCGAGGGAAAAAAATAGCAAAATTTGATTTCAATTCCAACGAATCGATATCGAAAATCGACGATAATCGCAACAGAATCGAACGACGAAATCGTTCATCGACTTTAAAAGCGTAATCAGTGGTCCAACTTCGAAGATTCGAATTTATTTTACTTTCTACTTTTACGTGTGTCGTTATTATACGTTAAAATATCAAACAGTTTTTTTTCCTTTGTTTTTCTAGCGACTTTTTATTTTTCGTTCCTTCTCCCCCCGCCCCCCATCGACACTCCATTTTTTTTGTACGGATCAACGTAGACCATTTTACGTGTATATGAATTTTTCGGTGAAATTTTGTATATTTTTTTTTTTTTGTTCTTACAACTTCTACCTCATTTTTCGATAATTCGTTGTACGATGATGGTCGAATCGAATGGCGATGGCGTGTACATGAGATTCTAAATTATTACGCTGCACTTTTTCTCTTCTTTTTTTTTTTTGATGGTTGTGCCAGTGGCGATTTTCAAATTTGTACCGCGGAATAATTCACACGTTTGTGATATTTTTTAGCTTAATGGAAATTTGTAAAAAAAAAATTCGTGGAGTAGGTTGGATTCGTATGCGTTCGTTCCTACGTAGAAAAAAATTAACGTCGCGGTGAAAATTTGATGCTGATTTTTATTCGAGTGAGAGTCATCTGTACGAACGTTTTTTTCAAAGTTTATCTTACGCGTTGAAAATTGAATTAATGAACTTGTACGAGTAATATTGGGAAATAAAATGTAATTATTATCGTATAAAAATGTGATATTATTAGTTAGCCGATTTTGATCTCAATTGAATTGTTCCTATTTGTGCGCCATAATTTGCCAATTCGTGTAATCAAGTTGAAAAAATCGACGCAGAGTAATATCAGTAGTATCACGAACAAGGAGAGAATTGGCTCCAATAGCGCAGCGCGTCTTTAAAACGTTGTTATTAATTTCAAATTGTATTTTGACTCGAATTGAAAATCCGTATCGCGTAAATTTTTTTTTTCTAATTTTTAGAAGCACGAAGTCGTTATTGTAAATGAGGTTAATTTACGATTTTATTATTAATATATTATATTATACATTTTTTTTTCTCTTTTTGTTGTGAAAATCTCCAAATTTTAATTTCTCTATGTAAATTTAAGCGCTTTGTGATATGAGTACCTGCGCGTTGGTTTCTTTTTTTTTTTGTCTTAATATTTTTTTCATACGACGGTGTCGAAATTGAATCGTTAATACGTAGTTTGAATAGGGATTACGAGCGTTGGAAATAACACGAAAAATATGACCAATTGTCTAACCTGTTTTTTTTTTCTCTTATTGGTTAATTGTTTGTAATCGAGTTTTTTTGTAAGTCGTATGTAGTATGTACATGTGTATCGAATACGAGAATTTTTTTACGAGGATTTGTTGGAATTCTTACCTGAAAAGCTCGTGCAGGCATTCGAGCTTTGTTATTTTGCTTTGCTTTATTATAAATTAATGTTTTTTTTTTTTTCAATTCAGAGAAGATTGAGATGTTATATTAGCGCGTGTAATTTTATTTCTGATGTAGTTATTAAAATATGGGATTTATTGTAAAAAGATTTCTTCGATTGGTAATATTAAATATTTACAAATTTATACGGTGCGTTTTATTCGAAGGGGGTTGATTGAAAAGGTATTACGAAGCGAAAGGATGGCTGGTGTGGGGAAAATGGTGTTGTTTTTAATACGAGGGTGTAGATTAGACGTGTAAACTTGATGGTTGAAATTAATGATATGGAAGCTGTGGAAACAGGAAAGTGACAGTGGTGAATAATGAGCGAATTAACAGGTAAGTATGATGTAACTGGACCATGATGCCATGTTGTGAATAATGTCAATTTGGTAAAAAAAGAAAAGTTGATTAAGGTAAGTATTTTTTTGTAAAAAAAAAAATATGGATGGTGTCAAGTTGAAGCTATAATTTAATTAATTTTTGTTATTTTCTACCTATCTCATGATTTTCTCATTACGAGGAACTACTTTTGTTGTAAAAACTGATGGATTAAAAAATATTATGATTTGAACGTATTATGATCGAAGTTTTAAGCCATCGTTCTTCTGATTCAATTCGAGATACCATCGATCTCGGTGTTCAGAAAAGATGTGATGGATGAAATTTGAAAATTTTCGTTGCATTATGTAGACCGAATTAAAAAAATTATAAAAATAGAAAAGTTAATAGATTGCTGATAATTTGATAAAACTTTGATCATGTGATTTTAGCAAGAAAAAACGACGAGAGCTGAAAATTAATAATAAATTCGTGACGAGAGATCTCGAATTAGTCGTAAACGAAATCAAAATTGAAAAAATTCGTTAATTTTTAATTTTTTTTTTTTTATATTAAAATAGTAAGGCTAATTATTATGCGAAGTATTGATTGTATCACAAATCTGATTTCATATTCGTGACCAGCGACCTCGAATTAGCCAGAAATTGTCTTGGGCCGAAGCTCAAAAGCTCAGAATTTGATTTAATTAAAATAAAGTGAAGTTGCCTGCAAGGTATCAAAATGCAACCAAACTTGACCAAATCTGCTCATTAGTCACTTTTTTGCTAAATTTGAAAAAAAGTTGTCGAAAAGGGCAGTTTAAGGGTCTAGCGTGATAGAGCCGAGCCCGACGATTCCAAATCTATGCTCGGTTTTGAAATCGGAACAGTATTCGCGGAGGTATTAGCGGGCAAAGTTTCGACCAATTAGAACGCTTGCTATCTCAATTCTCAATGTCTTGGTCACGTGACTTTTTTTTTGCACTTTTTGCAATATTGCGGCTTCCAGAAGACCTATGAAGTCAAGTAAAGGGTAAAAATAGGCTATATCGAGGTCGCAGATTCCAGATTTGAAATTTGTTTCAAGCAGTGTTGCCAACCTTGCGAGATAAAAATTTATTTTGCGAAGTTGGCAATCCTGAAATTTTTAAATGTTAAATTTGAATTCTACGGCCTCGATATAGCCTATTTAGACCCTTTACTCGACTTCGTAGGTCTTCTGGAAGTTGCAACATTGCTAAAAGTAATTAAATAGTCATGTGATCGAGATTTTCAGTCAGCTAGGATTCTGATTGGTCGAAACTTTGACCGCCAATATCTCCGCGAATATTGTACCGATTTTAAAACCGAAGGCAGTTTTGAAATTGCCTGGTTCAACTCTATCACCCAAGACCCCTGAACTGCCCTTTTTCGAAAATTTTTCAAAAAAGTGAACATCGAGCAGATTTGGTACACTTTTTGAATATTTTATTTTATCGCCTGATCGAGCTGAAATTTGGCTTTGTGGCTAATTCGAGGTCGCTGATCACGATTATGCCATTGGTTTCGAAATTTGAGCATTATTTCGCGAGATATTCGTGTTTTGATTTTATTACTTAGTGTTAATTAAATTGCCTATCGTCAGTTTGAAGGGGCAAAGTGCAAATATCAAAAATTGACGAATTTTGTATTTGTTTTGCATGATCTGCTCCCTTACTGCTGGAAATGACATGTTTGAAGTAGAAATTGGCCATATCTCGCGAACAAAGGTCGATATCGAAAAATGGACACCGAATTCGAAATCAGCAACCTCGAATTAGACGATGATCAATATTCTCGAAAATCGTCAAAAATCGAATTTCGTAAAATCACGTTTGCCCCGTGTTTAGAAGAGGTATGCAGCACAAACACACGATGAAAAAAAAAGAACGGCTCATTTTGAAGCGAAAAATCACAATTTTTACTAAGAGAATATAACGTACTGAGAGGTCTCTAGTTCCTAATACTTTTTCGGTGCCTGTTTCAGTTTGAGGAACCAGCGACCACCAAGTATGTTATATTTTCCTAGTGAAACTGTAGATTTTATTTTTCGCATCAAAATGAGCCGTTCTCTTCATTTTCATCACGTTGATTGTGTTACATACCTCTTCTATGAAAGGCGCAAATATGATTTTTCGAATTTTCTCATGTTTTAGTCTTTTTTGATCACTTTTTATTAATTAAGTCGAATACCTTTGTAAATAGAGTAATGTTTAGAGTGGTTTTCGACTAATTTGGGGACGCTGATCACAAATATTCAACCAGATTTGAGATGTAGCCATTATTTCGAGCAATATGGTGTGTTTTACTTTTTTAATTTTTGTTAATCAAAAGAGTTTTTTCAAAAACGAAAAAATTTCAGGAATAGTTATGTTGTTTTTGACTGATTCGAGGTCGTTTATCATGAATTCGGCATTAATTTTGATCCAGCTACAGTAGTTTCTCAGGAGGCGGTATTTTCCAGATGAAAATCAGTGATATCTTAAGAACAAAATCTGAGGGCTGAAAATTATTGGCATATTCGCAAAGCTGGGAAACTGAAATCATTTTAGTTTTATTTACAGTTACTGTTTTCAGTTTCAATTTTTTATCGTTTCAGTTACAGTTTCCAGTTTCAATCTTTTGTCATTTTCATTTCAGTTTCAGTTTTGGTTTTTTTCAGTTCCTCATATTTGTGTAATTATCAAGTAATTACAGGAAATTACTCTGAAATTACGTGAAAATTCGTTTAGTGATTTTTAGTGAATCTTTTTTTTCTTCCAAAAGTGATTTTTTTCGATTCTCGATTAGCAACGCTGGTGCAAAACCAAACCAATTAATTTCAGTTTTTTTTTTCAGTTTTATCATTTCAGTTTTCAGTTTCAATTTTCTGTCATTTCAGTTTCAGTTTCAGTTTTCCAAGCTCTACATATTCGTTATCAGCGACCTCAATTTTATCCACTGCTCCAGTTTCAGCTCCTTAGCGAATACGTATGAGACCAGATTTTAGATGCGATCATGGTTGTCAAGATTATTAGCTTTTGATTTTTAATTCAATAAAAAAAACGATTTTTTTTTTTTGCTATTTTCATGTCGTTTATAACTAGATGGAGGTCTCTCAGCCTTAGCACGAATATGAAACTACGTTTGCGATGCAATTATTACTTCGTAAAATAATTAGCATACGTTTTCAAATTTAAAAAAAAATACATCAATATAAAAATGAACGAATTTTTTCAATTTTCTTGCTAAAATAACTAAAGGGACTCGAATTTTCTGGAAAATTCTATTAAAATAGATTTTTCCAAGTCAAAAAATAAATAATATAATTATGTACAAAAATAAATTTTTAAATATTTTTGATGCAACGACTGCGAATGTATAATTATGTATTATGTATGATGCAATTTATAAAAAAATTTTATTTTTTATTTATTTTGTTAGTTTTGTTTTGTTTTTTGTTCATTTGAGGTTTCGTTATTTCATTTTGTTACGCTTACGTTTTTAATTCGAGAATGAATTGATTAAGAATTTTATGAAAACGAAAAATAAAAATTGAGTAGGTACTCTCATCTCATACTCTGACGTCATCAAAAAATCGTTGTTATGTTATTGGTTCATTGTATTTAATTTGGGTGTATAGTCTGTTGCAGTGTTGAGAAGATATAAACAAATTAAACAAATAGCAATTTGAGCCAATCACATTTCTTTATTTTGAGGATAAACCCAGATAAACCAATCATGATTAAGAATTTCTAGGTTTGTTTATATCTTCTCAACTGCAATATACATATATAGCTGTGTGCCTGTGTGATGTTGTAAAAGTCGTTCACATTTCTCGATGACGTCACAGAACTCAACATCCTTTTGCACTATATTGGGGAACTTGGAAGGGATGGGCATGGGATGGGCGTAGTGGGGAACTGAAACCTGTTGCCTTATCAGTTTAGGAATCTTATCTGATACCATATGAAACTACGAATCCTAATTGTTTAATTCCGGCTTCTATTCAAGTTATTTGTAACATCTTGTGTTCAGATAATAATGGTTCGTTTTTGTGCTGTTTACGGTTGTAGCAATACCGGTTACCCTTTCAAATTTTTTGGTTTTCCAAAAGTGAAAAAATTCAACGCACAACATCAGGCAATAATACTAAAACGAAGATCGGCTTGGTTTCGAGCTTTGCATAGAAGTGATATCACTGAAGATGATCTAAATGCCAGATGTGTATGTGATCGACATTTTGTTTCAGGTACACGTGAGTTGAATACTTATATTTTCATCGTGAATATACCTTACTAACCAGTTAAATTGAAAAAAGAATAAAACATTTTTGATTGTTTTGAACCTTATCACTTCGATCAGGAAAACCAGCACCGCTACTCGAAACAGACAACCCTGACTGGATTCCTACCGTGAAGATTTTTACTTCAAAACTAGATCCTCCAGATACTCCGAACGGTCCTTATACGCCAGTCAAGAAGAAATTCTCCATTACAACTCTAGTAAGTATAAAGATTATTGTGCTAATTATTGAATATCATTCATTAACTGAAATAATCCGGATTTGATTACAGAAACCATGTGTTCGACTTACAAGGATATCTGTTCCAAACCAACCACCTGTTTCGAAAAATGCTACAGTAAATGGCACTCAGACGCTCAATTCTACTCAGAGTCAGAATAAAAAGAACTCTGTTTGCCTGACTGATGCTCAAACTCAGACTGATATGAATAGTGATTATTTCAACAAGTTGCAACAAAGTACTGAATTGCTAATGGAGCTGAGAGAGATGATGAGTAAACCCGAAGCTGATGTTTCGACGATTAGGGATATAACATTGTCAAAAATTAGGAATTCGGTATAAGCTAGTGTTGGAGTACTGCGATGAAGTGTGGGAGTGGATTCAACATTTGAAATTGAGAATTTGGAACAATCACTATTAAGAAATTATCTTCGAGTAGCTATTTTCCCCAAAATTATTTTGTATCAAAATGATGTTATGTATTGTTTAGCATTTTGTATTTACTTTACTCAATTTTTTATATTTTCAATTTTGATGAGTTATTTATAAGAGTATTGGTTTATGTACTGAAATATATTTCATTTTTTTTGTAAAAAAAAAAACGTGTATGTTTTTTCTATCGATGATTTGTTCATTGAGATGGACCATTTCCGTTTCATTGGCACACTGTGTGCACCTCATTAACTCATCAATCACTATTTATGGCTTTGATGGTCCACACATCATACGACATGCCCTGCATGAATTTTCTGATCTCTGTTTTAACACCTTCACGTGAACACTCATCGACCAAAGCACGGCAGTTGTTTTGTCAAGTTGCTACCGTAAATTCAAACCATATCAAATCATGAATCATTCTATTCGACTACAAACAGGCGGAAATTTTCACGAAATTGTTTACACATTGGTCACTTATCTCGCCCGAGTCTCGTATACATTCTCGTACAATTGTTGGCGCATTGAAAAATTGAACATTAATTAAACGTAAACCCGACTGAATAATTAACAAGCCAATAAACATCTTTATTAATTATGTAACGACGACGCGGTCTTCTATTATAATAGTGTGAAAAAGAAAGAGAATTTAAATTAACGCAGAAAAACAGGCCAAACGTATAAAACACGCGACCTTTCGTACTTGCGTAAATTTTATACTATACCATTGCGAGTTTAATTGTTCGTAAAGTATTTTCTACGGAGAGATTTATTATCCCGGTGTTGGTGAAATATGAAACAGGTGTAGGTATAAAATTTTCCAAATGATCTCGTTAAGTATACCACTCGTTTGCGAGTCGAAGGCAAAAAAAACATTCAAGTCTAGTCGAACTTTCATTCCGAATGATACAGCCAATCTTATTAAAACGCCGACAATCAACAAAGAAATGAGATTAATTTGCTGTATCGATAAGAAGTATGATTTTGTGGCGAATGCTTGTCTACAGTTTTGCTGAAGTTCACGTGATAATCAGCTTTTATTTTGCATTTCGCAAATTCCTTCGGGTTGTCTGAGATTGATACGCATGCTAACGCGGTGGTATTTGAATCTGTTGGTATTAGGTTCCCTTATCATTTTCGTAGGTGCTTAGTATACTTGGCATAGCTCAACTTGTGACCTTTTCCTGCTCAAAATGTTGCAAAAAAATAACAATTTTCTCGATACACAAGTATTTATTTGTAAATAAGCATGGTTCGTGAAAATCGTCTATGTTACAAGAAACATTGCGTAAGAAATCGATGAAAAAGTACGAAATCACGTCGTACTCGTAAATACTTACAAGTTTTACCATCCGTGTTTCAAAACTACAATACGAATGGTAACTTGAAATTTGAAGTTGGATCAATGATGGATGATAACAATGGATAGGTACTTAGAATTAAAACAGAATAATTCAATAATAAATAAAAAAGGCATCGAATATTTACAAAATTAGGAACTACGTACGATTAAATAAGTACAGCAGTACTCGTACATTGATTAGGTATTGTACAGATAGTACTCTTTCCAAGAAAAGTTCAAAGAAAAATGAAGAGGAAAGATGAGTGGCTATTTTTGAAGGTATAAATCAGAAAAATATGTAGTTGCAGGTACGTTTAATCAAAGTGAAGAAAATATTGGAAATGGGCTATTCTTAAAGCAAAAAAAGATGAAAGATGCTAGATGATTTAAATTAACGTTAAAAAAAGATAAAAATATCAAAATATCTTTCTTAAAATCTTAAATTTTCATTAAATTTAAAAAAATTAAAATTCTTTGTTTTGATTGATAAGAAAGATAACCCTGAGTCGACCTTGAAAATCAGCTGGTAAGGAAAGTTCACAGTGTTGAAAACTAGCGAACAATTAAAAGCCGGAAAATAAATTAAAAAATCCTTCATCCTGCGCTATTATTTTTCGTCTTTTTCGTTAAAACTTTCAAAATACCTTCTCATCGTGCTGACCGGCACCGGACTCTTATTCAAATCCAGCAAAGACCTAAATTTAATAAAAGAATCTTGCTCAGATTTATCAGCCATAATCCGTTTCTTCAAATTATCAACACTGAATGAAAATCTGCTCAACGATTCGAACAAAATGCGTTTCTCTCTCACCGGTACATATTCCTTATCAATCTGACATTTTGTCAATAATTTCACCAACACGTTGGCGTTCTCAGTCCTTAATAATTCTTCAGACAAGTTAAAAGAAGCCGATGACTTGCGTTTGGTTCTTGGAAGCGTATCAGGAAGATCTCTCAACACATCAGGAATGGAATCCAGGCGATTTCCGTTCACTTCCCAGGTAAGTGACGAAGGTTCCATCGTTATATCTAGATGACTCTCGGTGTAATTCCTTTTAATATTATTTTCGTTGAAGAAACGTGTTATAAATGGATTCGGAGATATTGGAGAACCGGGCTCGGAAGATTGCAATCCGAAGGTATCTTGTTTTGGTTTCCGAATCCATTGAGGAAGGTTTTGCTGCTTGTTTGTATAGCAGCTGACGTTGATATCCGGTAAATGGTTCTCTTTATCGTTGATGAATTTGGAACTATCTTTCAACGACCAAGTACAATCCAACGTTGCTGATTTCTGTCTCGAGTCCAGTTTAGGTTTTGGTACCGGCAAATTGCAATTGGTGCTTTTTACATCTTGGAATTTCTGACATAACTGTTCAAAAGGTTTAATAGATCCGGTTTCGGGTTCGGATATTTCGGATTTAGCGTATGCAGACTGGGACTGCCAACTACAATAGCCGGAATCTACGCAGTAATTAGAATGATTATGTTTATCGAGAGAATCACAATGAAGTGAATCATTGCGCGGCGTATCGATAAAACCGTGACTAGAATTGGTTAAAGGATTGGTGCTGGTGCTGCACGTTTGAACATTTAATGAATCATGATCGCTGCTGAAGCTGCAAACCGCCATACGAGGTGTCCGTTCATCACGACCGGATTCGCCTGAGACAGCGTTAAGGTTAATACGAGATTTTCGCGGTTTGATTCTATCCGCTTGATGCCTTTCTAGCAATTCGCCGATGAAAAGGATATCCATGAATTTCAACGTGTTTAAAGGCGTCTGCCTGATCACCTCGACTGCCAATGTTTTCAACCATTTTTTGTACGTTTGCTCCTTCACTACCTAAGAGATGTAAAAATGTCCCATATTAGAGTGATAGTGATAATGATCGATGTGTAATACAAGTTACATCACGATTCGTCATATTATATTAAGTATCGATATAAATATTGGGGAGTGTCACAGGTAAATGGTCGATGCGTCATGCGTTATTTTCAAAAACGAAGGAAGTGAATTTTACGCTCATATTGGCCATAAGACAATCATGTCGAGCACAATGTCGTGCTCGTAATTATGAACTTTAATCGCTTGGCAAATTATACGTTACGAAAATATCGTAGTAAGCGTGTTTGGTTCACGTCGCACCATATCCAAAGTTGTTGTTATCGTTACTATACTATAAATTGTATCGAATGGGTTCAAGTGGAGGGTACCCGATGCAAAAAGAAACAAGGTGTATGCATCGAGGTGATTTGTCTATACGTAGAAATTTCGCTGTTTTTTTCCTCGCCTTGCCAATTTCTCTTTATGGTGATAATGAACCTTAAGATGCGTGAAATGACGTACGTATTGGTACCCAGAGGTATATAATTTTGCGAAATGTATTTTTAATGATGATACTCTCGAAGACGATCGAAAGGTGAATGTGATCATTTCGAATTTTGCAAACCCTCCTTGAAACAGCCCACTTCGCCGACATCTCTACCTTTCGACGTCGCTTTCCAGTTTCCGGTCATAATAAGGAAGTGACCAACATTATTGTTCGTGTGACAAAAAAAAATCGCGTGAAATATTTGACATTGGTGTAGCCTATTGGCCATCGAAAAATACCACGTACGGCGTATCATTCGATGACTTTCAAATCACGTGCTGCTCTTATCTATTGTTTTCGTCGCATGCTCCCGGTATAGCTCTCGCGAGCCGCTCGGAGATAATTGAAAGAAATTTCTCGAATTTTTCTCGCTACTGTTTCGGTGGGATTTGAAGGACTCGGAGGAATGTCCGAACGAATTAACGTTTTAATCTGATGTAATTATACATGGTCCGACGCCGAGTGAAATTTTAGCTTTCCTATCTCGTTGAATAGATTTCGCGAGATGGTTGCAGGCTGCAGCTCGAGGCTGAAATTGTATTATCTGCTGAACTGTTTTGATTTTGGAAATTGGCGGGTATGGTAATTGTTGGTTTTCGAATCTGATAGGTTTTGAAAAGAGGTTTAAATGATGTTAATTAATTTTTTGTCGAGATTAAATAGGTAGGTAAATTGTTTTTACGAGAGAAATTATAATTTATTCGTTATTCTTTTTATCGAATAATTTCTAGTTTCGTGTATTAGCGAGTAATTTTTCTATAAGATTTTTAGGTAATTTTATGGCAAAATTTTTATTTGGAAAATTTTAATATTTTCTTCGATACATTTGAAGGAATTTGTTGAATTGTAGGAAGTTTCGATTTTATATATTTTTTTATGATTGAGATAGGTTCCAGAGTTTGTTATTCAACTTTTCAATGATTTGGAATAATTTTCGTCAAATTCAACATGAAGTGACATAATTTCAAAAATGAAATTTTAAAAAGTGACATAATCAAGAAAACTAATTTCATTTTTCTAATTTTGATGAATTGTTTAAATTAATTTCAATTTCAAAATATTCGTTGACTTTTTGATTTTTAAAACATTTTTTTTTTCTAAATTTGACCGTATTTTCAGAGATTTTTTTTCTATTTTTAAAATGGAAGGGTAAACTCATGCATTTTATGATTTCAAAACAATTTTTAGAAATGGTTTTTAATCAAAATTTCGAAATATTGCATTTTATGTTTTATTTGAAGTATGAAGAGTCTAAATTGATAAATTTAAAGATTTTTGAAATATTTTTTCGAAATGTAACTAAATTTTTTCTTTCATTATGGAAGTGGAAGGGCAAATCCATGAATTTTATGATTTTTAAAATATTTTTGGAAATTATTTTTTAACAAAATTTTAAAATATGATATTTTTTAGACATTTTATTTTATATTTGAAAGAAAAGGTATAAATTCATGAATTTGAATATTTTTGAAATATTTTTTGAGAGATGGCAACATTTAAACACCCTTTATTTATTTTAGGTGAGTAGGAGAATAAAAAAAATTCGTGAATTTTGCATTATTTTTGAATCATTTTTTCGAATTACTAAATTTTTCAAGTTTCTGTTCATTTGGGGGTAGAGGGGGAGAGAGGGTCGTAATTCGTGAATTTTTTAAACAAATATTTCGTAATATGACAATTTTTTATAAAATATTTCACCCCTTGTACATCTTCAGTTTGTATTGAGAAAAAGATGAGAGGAATAAATTCGTAAATTTTTTGGTTTTTAAAACTTTTTTGAGTTATGAAAAATTTTGGAAACTTCATCATTCATTTAGGGTGAAAATGGGAGGATAAATTTATGAATTTTATCGTATTTGAAATTTTTTTGAAAATGTGACTGGATCTGGTAAAAAAAAAATAATTTATCGTGCGAGAATTTATTTTTTGATTGAGTAAAAAATTGTTAATAAAATTGCAAAATTTTTCCAATTCGTTGTTTTTTTTTCAAAAAAAATTTACCTCTTCTCTAAATTTCTTTTATTCAAATCCAATTTTTTTGACTTGAAGTAGATGTAATTTTTTTATTTAGGTAACTAACCACCTTTTGATGACAAAATTGCATTTTTACGAGTAGTTGGAAAAATTTCGTTCGGTAAAAAAATATCCAAAGTTGTGAACTTTTTTAAAAAAATGAATTAAAAAATTTTTCATATTTTTTAAGCAACTTGAGAAGTTATTGATAAAATCAGAAGTTTGCAATTTTTTCAATTTGAGAAAATTATCGATGTCCAATGTCCATCGAGACCTTTCAAAAAAGTGAAAATCGAAATTTTGACAATGTAGGTTCCTTTTATCATTCCAAGTGTGGTTGGGTAGGTATAACGATTTCCAAAAATTTCATTTTCTATTTGTGGAGGGAGGGAGGGAGGGGGAGGGGGATAAACAAAAAGTTTGCTGGTGATATTCGAAAATTTCACTTCAAATACAAAATATACCTAAATCTTAATTTTCTAGGGTCATTTTAGAATGTTGTTTTTTGTATAATTTTCATGATTTTGGGGAAGTTTTAAACTTTGAATGTAGACAGGGATTTTACGAGCTCTTTAAGGGGCTGAATCATTTTCTAAAAGGTTTAGAAGTTTATTTCTGTCGTTTTTTCAGTGATGACTTTTTTTTGGCATTTTTGGACAATATGATATCCACAAATTAGGAGTCCTATCTTTAGTCTTTCCTTCCTTCTACCCTCCCCCCTTGAAAGTGAGGTGCTTCTAGTCATATGATCTTGAATATTTCTTGGTTGGATTTTTAGACATTTTCAATTTGAAAATGAAATTTTGTCAGTGCCTTATTTGAAGGAGAGGATCAAACCCCTTGGACGCCTTTTTAACGACTGAAACGTTGAAGAAAATTATGAAATTTCAGTTTTTAGTTTTGAATTCCTTTTTATTCAAAAATTTTTGCCCTCGATTTATTTTGGTTTTAACGAAATCATGGATATTTAAAAAAATTAATTTTTTTCTCGTCCCCCCCCCCTCCACCGCCTTACGTACCAGAGACAGGCAAAATCATTCCCAAAATAATTTCAAATCAAAATCATGAAATCATTTTCAAAATTCTTAAAAAACATGAAAATAATTTCATAAAAATTATTTAAAACTATGATTTAAAAACATAATTTTTCTCACTATAAAAAATCGTGATTCATGAAAATCACTTACAGAAAAATCTTGAAATTTGAACCTCTTTTTGACCAGTGTGCATAATTGTGAAGTTCAGAACTTCAAAAAATTCTAGCTTTCTTCTCATTTTGGCATTTTTAGTTCACCTCGTGATTTTAATGATTTTTCTACGTGCAATTTTAATACTTTTTTTTACGATTTTGTCCATCTTCCTCCCCCTCCCTTCCTTTTGAATGACTAGCTGGTTACGCTACTGGATTTCATTGTAAAATGTCTACATTTTTCCAAAAATCTCGATCCTTTTTTAACGAATTTCTACCGCCCCCTCCCCCTCAACTCTCGTTTCTTCAATTTTGACGTTATTTTTATGAATCACATTATTGTTAGTCCATCAAATTGATACCTTTTTTTCTGTATGAGCCAAAAATTGGTTTTTTGAACAATTTTCTTAAGGTGTTCATTGGATAGATTTTTTTTTCAAATTCGTAAAATTTTTTTTACAAGGATGGACTGAAATTATGATGATTGTCCACAAACAACTCAGAAGTTTCAATTTGAAAAATTATACTGATGGCGAAGGTTTGCAAAATTTACAGTTTTTCTGATTTTTATGAATTTTTGATAATTTTTAATTTATCCATTTGATGGTGAGATTGAAAGTATCCACCTACCTACGTAATTAAGTATATACCTACCTATCTTATTTTTTTTCAACATTGCAAAAATGCAAATTTTGAAGCTTTCTTAAGTTATTAAATTGATCTGAAAACTAGAATCAACTAAGTAATTCCATCGCTTTTTTATTCATGCTCGTTTTAATGAATGAAAAGTAAAAAAATTCATCATTTTCAAGATAATTTTCTCTTCTGTTAGAAATAATTATCAATACTCGATGAAAAATTTTGCTCATTAATTAATGGACGTTCGAGGTAAACATATCGATAGGTGAATGGGTCAGTTTTCACGTGGAAAAATTACTCGTATTTATCTAAATGTTTACCTACCTATATTCATAGAATTTTATACGATGTACTCACTTGAAAAGTAGCTATCGGAGCAATTTCGCCAAATTTCGATAAGCTGAATTGGCAATAATAATGCGGCGAATCCAAATTAATATTTAAATTGTACAAAGGTATGTGGAAATCCCAAACTTTATTATTTCCCACGTATCTGTACAATATCAAACATCCATCTCGAACTTCGGCATATCTCAAATGTCTGAACGATCTGTCCACTATTCTGAGATCACCTGAAAACGAAAATAAAAATAGAATCATTCGTCTTCTGATCTGAATGCAAACTCGAGTAAAAATTCCAAGGTTTTTTTTTCTTCGTATTTGTGCGATCGATTAATGGCGTTGTTCGGATGATTTTACCAGCATCTTTTTTACTGATTAATATTTATCAGCAGTTGGTTTTTGTACGAATTGTTATCTTTGCTTGAGAGGAAGTTTCTTAGATAAGAGATTGCGGTTTCCATTTCCATTCTAATTAAATGTTCATTCTAAAAATATACACTTGGGCGAAATACCGGTTTAAAATGGGTCGAAAATTCAAAATAATGAAATTTTTCTCTTGGTGTGATAGAAAATGGAGCATTATTGATATTGATTCGAATGGTTTTTCTTTTTAAAATATCTCGATCGTTTGACCTATTTTCCTTCATTATTCTGCGGTTTTTTTCAACAATGGGCTCAACATAATCAATTTTTATTCTAGCTACGTTCGCCTTGCGAAGTCATCAAATTTTAGAGAATTGGCAAAAATAGATTAAAATATCTTAAAACAGGTACCTGATATTCGTGGTTTTATCCCGCAATCGTTAAATCCAACTTTATTCTTGAACTGTGTCTTCAATTTGGCCGCAACTATTCTAGGAATTTGCGAATTATTACGAGAGGTGAAATAAATCATATCTGTCATCACGACCAACACCACCGAACAACAACTTCATTTTACATTCACGTTGTTTTTCACTGGAATTACACCTAAACTCGCGTCCACGTATAATTTCATTATTAAAAAAATTCGCGCCGAATTGGTTAAAGGTGAATTTTTTGTATACAATCGTAGCGTATACAAGAGGCGTTTGTTAATTGTTATCGCGGCAACGGTTTCAGCGGTACTGATAACATGATCGTGGTGTATAGAGCTTAGCGTCCTTTCAAAATATCAACGTGTATTGACGTAACACCATCGAGAGATTGCGGTGGTCACAAATCGTAAATTTCTATTACATTCGGACACGAAAACAAACTCGTGTTTTTCTTTCATTTTAGTTCCATATATTGTATACGAATACGAGTTCGACAACGTAAAAATTATCCTTATCGGTGACTGGTGAGGGGGCTAAAGAGGGAAGGTTTTTTTTTCGTGGTAAATTTCTGGTTGGAAATTTTTTCAAGTCGCATATTCTATTTTAGGTAATCGAGTACCTAGCTATATATTATGGTAAAAAATTGGAATTGGAAATGACCGTAGAGCGTTGAAGAGCCCCTAGTGAAAGTAGAAGTGTGTGTGACTGAAACGATTTTTCTTTAACGAATGTTTTTTTTCATTTTTTTTCATCGTTTGGTCGCTTTTGTTTATTTTGTGTCTCAGAATGACGTCGTTGTGCGAACGAATTCAAGTGGTATTAATTTTTCCCTGTATTTAGCCCTTTTTTTTTTAGAGAATAAAGGTGCGTGAGTACTTGGTAGGTATGTTTTCCCCTTGATATGAATCATGAATTGAGGGTGAATAACCTTTTCCCTTCCAGATCTTGGAATTGGCAAGCTTAATACAGTTCTTTAGTTTGGGTTGTTTTGCTATCTTCGTTAACATGTGTATGGTTAAAAACTGTCTGAAAAACAGCCTATAGATATTGAAATGTAGTATATGATAAATGATATTATATCGAATAATCGAATTATTTTTAAAATCAAACAATCGATTTTTTCGATTGTGAAAAATTGGGTATTTTAATGTTTGTTGGTTTTTAAAAAAAAATAATTTAAAGATTGTAATTTTTCTATAGTCGAATTATATCGATTGTTTTTTCGATAATCGATTGTCGACTAATCGATTTTTGAGGTAATTTGGTAATCGATTATTCGAATATTTTTCTGAAATTGAACTATCGAATTTATTCGATAGGCAATTTAAATCGATAATTTTTCCAATAATTGAATAATCGATTTTTTTTCGATCATTTAATGATCGATTAATCGAATATTTTTTCGAAAATTGAACTATTAATTTTTTTTCGATATTTCGGCAAATATCGAATAATTTTTTCAGTAATTTAATTATCACTTATTTTTCGATAATCGACTTATTCGATATTTTTTCGACTATTCAATGATCGATTATTTTTCTCACAGTCTGATAATCGAGTTTGTGCAAAATTGAAAAATCAATTCATTTCGATAAGGAAAATAAATTGATAATTTTTCTACTTGAATAATCGATTTATTGATATTTTTTCGACTATTTAATGATCGATTATTTTGCAATATTTTTGTGATCGAATTGTTTAACAAATTTCTCCAGTATTGAATAATCGATTATTTTTCGATAAATCGAATTTTCGATATTTTTTCCGACCATTTAATGGTCAATTATACAATTTTCAATTGCTGGGTAATCAAAAATCGAGAAATCAATTTTTTCGAATAGGCAAATTGTTTGGGTAATTTTTCTAATACATAATTGAACAAACGATTATTTTTTGATAATCGACTTATTCGATATTTTTTCGACTATTTAATGATCGATTATTTTTCTCACAGCCTGATAATCGAATATTAGTGCAAAATTGAATAATCGATTATTTTTCAATAATCGACTTATCGATATTTTTTCGACCATTTTGATGATCGATTATTTTGCAATATTTTTGTGATCGAATACCTTGACAAATTTTTCCAGTATTGAATAATCGATTATTTTTCGATTAATCGACTTTTCGATATTTTTTCGACCACGTAATGGTCAATTAAATGGGTAATTTTCCCAATAATTGAATAATCGATTATTTTTCGATAATCGACTTATCGATATTTTTTCGACCATTTCCGTATCGATTATTTTTTCAATACTAGGTAGTGTACGAATATTTTTACAAATTTTTCCTATTGAATAGTCGATTATTTTTGACAATCGATTTTTCGATATTTTTTCGACCACTTGATGATCGATTATTTTTCCAACATCCTGGTAATCGAATATTTTATTATTTTTGCAGAATTGAAAACCCCATTTTTTTCGGTAGTCAAATAAATGGTCAATTTTTCCAATTGAACAATCGATTATTTTTTAGTAATCGACTTATCGATATTTTTCCGACAATATGTAATCTATTTTTTTCCAATAAGGTTGTGATCGAATATTTTTACAAATTCATCCAATATTGAATAATCGATTATTTTTCGATAATCGACATCGATATTTTTTGCACCATTTAATGATCATTTTTCCAACAGCCTGGTAATCAAAATTGAAAAATCAATTTTTTTCATCAGCAAAATAAATGGGTAATTTTTCCATTGAATATTCGATTATTTTTCAATAAACGACTTATCGATATTTTTCGACCTGTTGATTCATTATTTTTTTATTCAATAAGCTTGTGATCGAATATTTTTACGAATTCCTCCCATATTCAATAATCGATTATTTTTTGACAATCGATTTATCGATATTTTTCGATAATCGATATATCGATATTTTTCGATAATCAATTTATCGATCATTGAATGATCGATTATATTTTCATTGGCCAGACAATCGAATATTTTTTCAAAATCGAAATATTAATTATTTTCGATGGTCAAATGAATGGCTAATTTCCGCAATAATTGAATTATCGATATATTTTTTGAAAAACAACATATCGATTATTTTTTTGATAGGTACCTAGGTATTTGATTGATAATGGAATATCTAATTGATGATTTTTTAATTGTCGTTATCGTGGAATAATCGACCACTTTTTGATGATCTAGGTATTTATTGGTTACTTTTTCTTCAATCATCTTGGGTAGTTGGTTATATTTTTAATTGTTGGATAATCGAATATTTTTCTGAAATCGAAAAATTGATTTTTTCGATAATTGTTTGATGACTGAAAAAACGGATAATTTCATGATGAAGAAAAATCTTCTAATTTTTCTGTAATGGAGTAATTTATTTTTTTCTATGTGTAACTAATCGTCAATGTTTTTTTTCAATAATCGATTGATAATGGAATAATCGAATCGATTATTTCGTAATGTTCCAATAATCATTCAATATATTTTTTTCGATTGTTTCATCGTTGATGATTTTTTTGATAGTCGAACAATCATTTTTTTAAATAGTTGATTCGTCGATAATTTGTTCGATAATCGATATGTCGATGAGTTATTTAATCAATCAGTCAATTTTTGATAATCGAATAATTTTTTTCGATGTATTTTTTGATAATCGATTTTTTTAATCGAATATTTTTTAAATATTGAACTTTGGATCAATTACTTAATAGTCGAGTAATGATTTTTTTTCAATAATCACAATTATCGGTCGACTTCTTTTTTGATGTTCGATTTCAAATTCCTCTTTCAATGATCGATTTTTTCGATAATTGAACAATCGATACAGAATGGTTTTTTCCTGTATTTAATCAAATAATCGATCTTTTTGTCGACAGATCCATTCGAAATTTACATGAATAACAAAATATTTTATTTTTTTTACTGAAAACTCATATTTTTTCAATTTACAAAAATTGTCATAAATATCCGTTTTATTAACTAATGAAATAATTTTTTACGTTGTTTTTCCATTTAATTTGAAATGATTTTTAAATCAAAATGTCTCGTAGCTGGCAACGGCTGACTAACCACTACTCATATATTGCCGATCAGTTTATAAATTACGTTAAATGAGTTGCCTAATCACAATCTGGTTTTAAAGAAGGAGAAACGAGTTACCTTCGTCGAAGTATATGATATCCTTGAAATAAGAATGCCTGCTGTTTTAACTTCTTCGTAATTTATCGTCGTCGTGTTACAATTGTTGCGTTCTTTTCACAATAGGAGTCGAAAAAATCGACGAAATATTTTTTATCAATCTTATAATTACTTTATTCCCTATTATCAACATTCTTATCTCGCAAATGAACTCATTGTAACAAAAATTATTCGCAAAAATTCCAAGTTCGTTGCACTTTTAACCTGCTGGCTAAAAATCAGTTACACGATGAGATGAAACGACATTTTAAAAATAATGTAAATTTTTTACGATTCGCCAAATTTAAATTTTTAAACGGTACTCTCGTTTTAAAATTATGAGTCGTTAGGTCGTTGTTAAATATCACTGATGAAGTTGTCTTTATTGTTATCTACCAATGAAATGCGCAAGTATGATATCTATCTTTTATACTACAGAGATGATAACTGTTCCCTCGAATGTTGTTTTTCTTATGGCAGAGGCAGATGCATTTAATTTTGAAACGAGTTCAACATTCATAAATTAATTAATGGAGTTTGCAACATTTTGCATTCGTGAGAAAATGATTCGTTAAATAGATTGAAATTTGACTTTGAGACGTTATAATTCTGTTTTTTTTTTGGTTATTGACGATTTTTATCACGAAGAGCTGAGATCAAAGAAAATGAATATATCGACAGATCTTTTCAAAATATACAAAACTACGTCCTCTAGCTGTAAACCTCTTCATCTATCTTAATATTCTATTAATTGAGACATTCTTCAATTCCAGGACCGATCCGTGAACCTGCTCAAGTACAAAGACCTTAAGATTCGATGCCTTCGACCAAACAAACAAGAAAACCAGCTTCCAACCTCTTCCACAAGTAAAGATGAAACGAACGAAAACGTGTCCAGTAAAATTCTCGTTTTTTCCACGTTCGCTATGGATCTACTTGTTTATCCGAATTTCTTCCTCTAGCCGGATTCTAACTGTGTTTTGCCCAAAGGTATGTTTATTCTTTTTATACGTACACTGACGTCATTGATCCGGTAATAACGGATATTCGGTGACGGAAAAGTTTTGACGAACTGAGTCATATTGAATTGAAGTATGTGTAAAGAAAAACTACACATACAGGAATGTATACCTATCGACGATCAAGTGTACTAATCGTGTATCGTAGTGGCACCATCGATGAGGATAAATTTAATTAATACCGAATAGGTTTCGTATACTCAACCTATAAATACCAGGTCAATCCGAACGTAATATCGTCACCGAAAAAAAACTGCAGAGTAAGCGTTACACAGCTAATTAAATCCATGTTTACATGATGAAGCTAGTTTTACGACTGGTTACGTGGTTTGAATGGTGTAGTTATTCAATGACCAACGTTGGTTTAAAATTTTTATTCAAAATGTATGCGAAGTGTAATTTTGGCCAGACAATGGTTCCATTTGGTAAGTGAACTAGTAAAGATAATTGAGATTAAGAAAAATTGGTGAATTTTTTTTCCCTGCCAGTCGTGTTGTTTCATTTACGTTTCAATGTTGTTTCGAAATTGATCTTTGAGAAAAAATTCCTTTAAAATGAGGAAGTTTCGAAATTCAGGGTATTCGAGTCGGGCTAATTTGTACGTAGATTTTTAGAACCTATTATGGAATAAATTTTGCGGTTATACAAGGAACAATCATCGAGTATGTACTTTGTATTGTACGACTATGAAGTACATTACACGAGTACTTAAACTATGCATTAAATATTTTATATTGAAGGAAAATGTACAGCTATTAAAATTTGGTATCTATTGCTTTCGGCTATGTATTCCATAATTCAATTAATATAGGTGTACGAATGTACTCGTAAGTCGGTACATTTAATGCATGTAGTTGGAAGATAATTACTTTGCGGAATAAAGTGTGCAAATTTTTTTTTTCATGCAGTTGAAATTATGTACATTTGTCTATCTTTATGGGTAATTTATGGAATGTCAAAAAAATATGAGTCATGGTTGCGTATTGAACCGATTCTTCCTTATATGAGTATTTATTTGGATTAAGTAATTATTTTGTGGGAATTGATATCGGTGATTTTTTTTTTCATTAGGGGTTTGTTCGCTGATTTATGTTTGAGGGTGGTTTTCGATATTGGTGGGTTTAAAAATACTATGTTTTATTTGAGAATTATCTTTGTTAAATATTTTCCTGCTTGATATTTTTTTTACCGTATGAAACAAATTTCAAGCTACTAATTCGTTAATTTTTCAGCAGGTTTCTCTGTGAATTGTAAAAATCACGAGTAGGTAGAAGGAATATTCAATAGTTTTGTTGTACAGGGTGTTCCGAGAATCGTCTGCCATAAGTGAGATTTGGATACAACAGGGCACCACTAAAAAAATATTATAGAAATTGCCAAAAAAATCACAAAAAAAGTATAATAGTCGAAATTTTTACAAAAATTAATAAAAAATGTTGTAAAACGGCTAAAAAAATCATACTGCTATAATTTTTACATCTTTCAACATTTTCATAACTTTTACACTTTTTTTCAATTTTTTTACCGATTTTTATAAAAATTAGTGAATATTCCAACGTTTTTTTTAATGTAATTTCAAGCACTTTTTACAACATTTTTCAAGGATTTTTAGGAATTTTTTCGCAACTTTCTTAGATAGGTATTTTTTATGATTTTTTTTGACTTTTTAAAAAAAATTTCAACGAATTTTATGAAAATTCAGCACTGTGGACTTTTTGGACTTGAAAAAATTTTCAGATTTGCACTGGTTTTTTCAACTTGAGAAAGGGTATTCCCAGGTAAAAATGGTGAAATGCCCCTGTCCTCAGATTTTCGAAATTTTCATGAAACACTGTTGAGTACCTCTAAACAAAATTTTAGGGCCAAAAAAATTCTCCCCACCCCACCCCCCTCAGCTAAAATCGCGAAAAAACGCATTTTTTGGGAGAAAAATTCTATATTCACGAGTATTGGAGGAAAATTTTTTATTTTACCCAGTATGTGTAGAGGAGGGAAGGGTCTACCCACCTGAATTTT
>FIZU01034623.1:0-10227 GCA_900064475.1 Pseudococcus longispinus
CAAACATTTTGAGACCTAGAAAGCGAAGTTTGGACCATTGGATGCTGAGCTATGCCACAAAACAAAAAAGTGGTCAATACTTCTACCTTCTACTCTAATAAACTTTGCTCGAAAATTCCAAAAAAATTGAATTTTTCCATTTTAATACTGAAAAATATACATTTTGGTGGCATGAAAATCCCTTTCATTGAAAATTTGACCCTTGCAGTCAGTGGCCGAAAATCTCGTGAAAATTCATTTTGGTATCTAATCAGTAATCAGTTCGCCAGCTTGCAAAATCTTCAAATCATTCGGGCTCAAAATATTAAGAAATTGGTTAAATTCACCCCTGCATTTAAACCCCTACCCCTCCCTCCCACGCCCTCCTAAAAAAATATAATATAAAATTTCATATTTTCTAGTTCGCATTTTACCACAATTTTTCTCATTTTTACCTCCGAAATTCTGAACTCAGTTTCCTCTCAGCCAGTATCAAATTGGTCCAAAACAAATTGGGAAATACTCAATTTCGTTGACAAATTGATATTCGTACGAAATATCCAGCTATCTAAATCTATAGGTACATTACCACATCGTATCTGAATTACGACCCAGCAATCACTCCTAGGTATACGTAAATTTATCTCCGCACGTATCAACCTATAAATGTTCCAATTGTGGGATATAATTTACACGCGTTTATTTTCAATAAACACGTATCCTTATCTCTGGTATAATAAATTAATCCGGGCTTAAAACGCAATTAATCATTAATTAACGTGTTTATTCTCTCGATGTCGATCTGGAAATACACACGTTACATACCTAATACAAAAGGTTGCGCCGCCGCCACCGCATATCTCATTCTCGTTGAGAGACGAGTCAACGGATGCTCGAAAGACGAATAGACGAATGGTGGTGGGGGGCACTGAGGTAGAATCCGCGGCATATTACTAAGGCAAATGGAAACGTTGTGATTAATTAATGTGTAATTATTTTTACGCTTTGAAAAGTATATAATATCAGGTAATTTATATGAATAATTTAAAAGTACTCATTTTATGGTTGGAGTGATGTGGGCGCCACCTTGTTTCGCTTCTGATGTTGTTGTTGCGTTGACAAAAAAAAATTACGATTGCGATGTAAAAAGAAAAGGTTTTCTCGAGACCACCCTTAGAAAAAAAAGTCGAAATAACTTGGCGAAAGGGGTAATTGTCGAAAAGGCCATTCGAATGGGTATTTTATTTTATACAGGATTTGAATGTGGCATTGGCATTTGATGATGGTATTTGTATATGCGACGGCGCGTATCTGGCGCGATAATTGGCTGGCGAGCAGGAGGAAAAGTGCAAGTGAAGCAGGACAGTGCGGAAAACAGGTCTAAATTATATATGAAAATTGTCTACGAGCAGCACGTATCAATTATATTTACGCAATTAAACGCGACGCCTTGCTCAGGCGCCATAATTAAGATGCGTGCGATGAATTTTTTATATACCGAGAGTCGAGTCTCGAGCAGAGCGAACAACAACAACGTTTCGCTTACATAATTTCGCGCGAAGACCAGCAGAATTTTTTTACACACCAATCAATGTCTATATACGTGGGTACGAGTCTAGCTTAAGAATCATTCGATGTACGAGTATTAATTATTCGAGGTAATGTGACCCGGTGAATTACAAATCAACTAGGAAAAAAAATCCATTTCACGAAAACAAACTTTGTATGATAAATTGCCGGGGCAAAAAAAACGATGAAAAAATTCGAGCTATTTGAAGTAAAAAATTTATTCGAGTTAATAAATTAAAAAGAATTACAATTTGGTAACGATTTAATTTTTCATGCATGCGAATAACCGCATCACATCGTGGAGTCATTACAGAAATTAAATACGAGCGCGAAAATAGTGTTATCAGATTGCCTATCCGTGCGCCTGATATGAACTTCGCACCGCATCGTGGACTCGTACGAGCGTAGTTTGTGAACTATTCTGTATGGTTTGCGTCTTCGGTCTTGCCAGTCTGCTGTGTTCTATCTAACCTTTACACTATGAAATTTTTTTCACCACTGGGTACATGCGAAGTGCAAACGTATATGTCTGTTTAATAAATAATTTGTGTATTGTTTTAGCATATAAGCGTATGATATTTTTTAAATTGCTCGGTAACACTGGTAGATACGAGCCTACAGAGTATATCGACCTCGTACAATGTATTCGGGTTCGTCTGCTTCTATCTATAATATGGTGAAGATGATGATAATTTTTTTTTTAAGAGAGTTTAGATATAGATAGACAACAGTGCCTGGGACTGGGATACTTATTCTTGGCCACAGACATTGCATACCTGATAGAAATTACATAAAAAGAAAAATATCTACGAGCCATAGTTTATTTCGCCATCTCTTTCTCTGTTCGCCCTTAGATCTTCATCTTCGGATGTTCTTGACCAGCTGTAAAAAAATAATCAATTAGAAAAGCACATTTTTATGCAAAAAAATATTACACCGAAACGAAACGACTACAAAATGCGAAAGTTTTCTTTCTCCCTTACCAAAAAAAAAAAGAATTTCTTCCCTTGTTTCTCTCTTATGTATAGTTAAATAGGCTGTTCGCCGCTTGGTGGATTTTTTGCAAGGTTGTTGTGTCGTAGAAAAGGAAAGCGCCAAGATTTATTTAAGGCTGGCTTTTTTCGAGAGTTCGGAATAAGAGAAAAAAATCAGATGGTAATTTTTGAGGGTTTTGTAATTTTAATTTTTTATTGGTAACTGGAGTTACTGTTTTGTAGTTTGATTTGGAGCCTGTATTTTTTTCCCCTTCCAGTTTTTTTTTGTTTTTATACAGGGTGTTCTAATTTCGATTGGAAAGGGGTGAGCTGGTGATAGTAGATACTTATCGAGAGGAACAAAAATCTTCATGCACACAACTAGTCTACTTTAAAAATTGAAGGAGATACCGGATGCGATGCTTTGAAGATTGGAAATTGTAATTTTTTTCTTCAATTTTCCCCGACATTTTTTTCTGCCAATATCCAATAGACTAACTTTTTAGGTTCGGAAAAAATTGAAAAATTGCCTTTTTGGACTTGGAAATATATTTCTCAAAGATTTTAGTTTTTTGTTAACGAAATGACTTTTTAGATGACTTTTGGACTCGAAAAAAAAAAATTGAAAACAATGGGCTCAAAAAAAATTTACTTTATGGACTTGAAAATAAATTTCTCGAAGATTCTAATATTTTGTTACTCGTGCGACTTTTTGGAATTTGGAAGAAAATTGAAAAAATAGACTTTTAAGATTTGGAAAAAATTTTAAAATTGACTTCTTCGATCTGAAAATAAATTTCTCTAAGATTCTAGTTTTTTGTTACCCATACGACTTTTTGGAATAAAAGCTTCACCAAATCGTGAAGTTCGGAAAAACAAACAAAATTTTTCATGTATTCATATAACCTAATTTAAAAATTGAAGGAGCAATAAAATTGAGAAAATTCAGTTTTTTTTATTATTTTCAGAAAAAATTTTTGCCAATTTTAAATTTCATTACTTTTGCAACCCCTTCCATTTTTATACCAAGCCTCAAAACTTGGTAACACTTCTCATCTAAGATGAAAAAGAAAATTTTAAAAAAAATAATCGAAAAATTACAATTTTCAACATTTAAAATATTGTAGCACCTTGAATTTTGAGATTATTTCTGTTGCTCTGGGCGAGTATCATCACAAGCTGTCTTTTTTCCAATCGAAAATGGGACACCCTGCAGAAATAGACGTGACTTGATAAGTCCCACACTTCAGAATGATTCTTATTGCAAATTGTGAAAAAATAATACTAAAGATGGACATTGGGCATAAAGTGATCAAAATGAAACTGGAAAAATGGACTTTGAGCCTCAGAAGCCTCTCTCCTCCCCCGCCCCTACTCTTTGTAGGTAACTACAATAAGTAGGGTTCCCGCGTGTTTAATTTGAATGATGCAAATTGGGCCAGTTTTTCAAAAAATGATTGAAATTGAAATAAACAACTTTATTTTAATTTTTGATGGATTTTGATTTTAGAAAATGACTTGCTTAGTGGTCCATTTTTTCAAGAAGTAGGGATTGATCGATTATTGAAAAATGATCAATTAATCAGTTTCCTTGTGTGATTGAGTGATCAAATTTTGAAAAAATTAGGTGCTCCTGACTCGATTTAAAAAAATGATTAAATCATCGGGATGGTCAGTTGCCTAGTTTAAAAAAAAAATTGATCAATTTTTACAAGTAAATTGACCAAATTTTCGCAAAGTGAGCAATCAGTTAATTTTTGAAAAATTGTAGATTATTTGATTCATCAAAAATAATTGATTGATCAATGTTTCGAATAAATGAGTAATCGATCTTCCCCTTCCCTTTCTAATGGAATATAATTGTAAGTATAGGGTTACAAGTGTGTCAATTTGAATGATGAAAATTTGGTGACTTTTTCGAAAAATAACTAAAATTTAAATAAACAATTTTAATTTTCGATTGATTTTTTTTTGACAAAAATCATCACTCGTTTGATTTTCATTTGAGTTTTATGAAATGAATTAAAGATAATGATTGATTTTTTCAAGAAATGTGGATTCAACTATCAATTTTTGAAAAATGATCAATTGATCAGTTTTCATTATGTGATCGATTGATCAAATTTTGAATAAATTACCCCTGAATCAATTTTTTGAAAAATAATTGAATCAACGAGATGGTCAATTTGCTGCGTTCAGAAAAAAAGTTAAATTTTTACAAGTAAATTGGCCAAATTTTTGTGAAGTGTGCAATAACTTAATTTTTGAACGATTATATAGATTGATTGATTAATTCATCGGAAATAATCGATTGATCAATATTTCGGGTATCTGATTGATTAATCAAATTTTGGAAAGATGATTGTTTGAAAAATGATAACTCGTTTGATTCGTGAGAAATTATTGATGAAATGATGAATTGGTCAGTTTAAAAAAAGATTGATCAATTTTTACAAATAATTGACTGATCAATTTTCAGAAATGATTGACTGGTCAATTTTTACAAATAATTGACTGATCAATTTTTACAAATAATTGACTGATCAATTTTTACAAATAATTGACAAATTTATTCTTACACATGATTGACTGATCAATTTTCAGAAATAATTGACTAATCAATTTTTAGAAATAATTGATTGATCAATTTTTTCAAATAATTGAAGAATCAATTTTTTCAAATAATTGAAGAATCAATTTTCAAAAATAATTGACTGATCAATTTTTGCAAATAATTGACAAATCTATTCTTACAAATGATTGACTGATCAATTTTTATAAATAATTGACTGATCAATTTTCAGAAATAATTGAAGAATCAATCTCTAGAAATAATTGAAGAATCAATTTTCAAATATAATTGACTGATCGATTTTCAGAAATAATTGACTGATCAATTTTTTAAAATAATTGACGAATCAATTTTTACGAATAATTGACTGATCGAATTTTAGGGAAATGAGCAATAGCTGAATTTTTGAATGACGACAGATTGATTAATTCATGTAAAAGGATCAATTGATCAAATTCTTGAGTTATTGCCATTTCTCTCGTTTATTCGATTTCTTTTTAGGTGATGGGGTGGAAGTGTTTCTAATGGGGGTAGGGGGTGCCGCCTGCAAATTTATCAAATTTTGGAAAAATAACCAGTGATTAAACAAAAAATAATTCAAAAGAAGAAGCAAAACAAATCATCAATTAATCCAATTTTTGAACTAATCAGTTGATGAATTCAAGACATTGTTGTTTGATTAATTTTTCTCAATAATTGATTGATCAAATTTGGAAAAAATGACCTGTAGATCAATTTTTTGAAACTTAGGTAATGATTCTTGGAAAATTATCAATTGATCAAAAAATAATGTGGTTGATTTTTAAAAGTGATCGATTGTAATGTTTTTCTTGAGCATTTAATTGATCAAACTTTGAAAAATTAACTAATAGGTAAATTTTCTTACAAAAAATACCATTTATTATCATAAAAATAAATCGTATTAACGAGTATTCAATTCTCTTCAAAGATTATCTCAAAAAAATGATTTATTGAAATTTGAAACTCATTTGCTCTTCTCAAAATAATCAGTTTATGAATACCTAAGTATGTGTGAAAAAATGATAATTTTTTACAGAGGATATAAGTGCGGAATCATTCGATCATCCGATTCAAAAAAATCATCAATCGATCACCCTTGGAAAACAATTTACATTAAATTCAAATCACCACGAATAAATCTCCATATCACGCCTCGAATCTGATTGGCAACCAACATGGATCTCGTCGAGCCTTAAAATTTGAATGCAATTATTCTGCATACAAAATTAAAAATCATTCTATGCCTTTATGACTCCCCAAGCAATGCATTCGGAATAGTTGATGGATTTCAAACGTTCGATCTTGGACTTGGGCTGGGATTATCATTAGTTACGTGATGGCTTTCTTATTGACATACCTCATTGATACAATGATAGGTGGTCTATTTTGGAAATGTTCGACGCACAGTGACACGAATACTGAATAGCCAATGAACTGGTTTGATTCGCAAATCGTTCCAAGTATATAACCAATTGTATTGATGTGTGTGATGAGTTTCACTGGGCTCGTGGTGCTATTTAGCCTTTAGGTATTCCCATTCGAGGAGGTAAAAATGTGTAGGTATTTTGAAATTCATCTCAATTGGAATCCAATGCCTGGGCATCTGGTTTACCTTTTGAGAATCGTGATGGTGATGAATTTATTTAATATGTTGGTCCATGGTAGATTTTCTAGTTCGAGGCTTGGTTCAATTTGAAAATATAATCGATGTATCTTCTCGAAAATAAAAACAATATATCAATTCCATGGCCCTACGTTGAAAAAGACACTGAACCTGAAACAACAACAAACAATTCAATATCAATATCACCCGCATTATAAATCCAATCACCTAAAATTCTTCTACCTTTACGAAACTGAGTTATAGGTAATTTAAATGCACCAACGAACTGGTTGCCTACTCCAATCCTCTAGATTACTTTTAAATTGAGTACTTCTGTATTTACTTCTTAAAATACTCTCGTTCCAATCACTTTAAAAATAGTAGTTTTTTTCAAATATGTCACAACTCACTCCATTAGCCCATATCTAAATTATTTTTCAATTGTAGCCGGGTATAAAAAATGCTTTATTTTATATTCGGTAGTAACCGTAGTAACCGGTTCGATAATTTCATATAGGTTAGTAATAAGGCTAATTTATTCGATAAGGAAAAAAAATTCCTCCAAATAACCGGTTAATCGGTTTATTCATTCAGGTCTCGTTTAACTGTCGCGCATTTTCTTCAATATACCAGCAACATTGTGTCGATAGGTGACGTTTAATGGCGTATTTTATGGCTAATTTGTATAACTAATACGATCTACGTTGCTATATGACGAGTGTGCTGATGTGTAGGTACATTCGAGCTGGCTGATAACTTCGCTACCGGAATTATCAACTCGTATATTCGGGAAGTTTTCTCAACGCAGTGCTGCGGCTTAACCAAGAGGTTAATTTATCGCCATTGTTTTACATTGTACCTTTACAGTTGACATCTGCAGCATGATGGAACTGGTTTTCGGTACGATATCGCCTTAGGCGTGTCTGTAACCTTGGTGTAGGCGAATTAGACAGACTCTGAGTGTCTAGGATCGTATTTTCGAACATCATTTTTCATTTTGCAACAAAGTTGTGCATTGGGAACGACCAGGACATGGGCAACGTACATAGTCGTGACAAAGATGTGCAATTAAAATTTATTCCTAACGAAAGGAAACGAAGCACATGAGAGGAAATTTCGAAAACCGGTTCGTATATTGTAATACGCAGCATATTATACCGAAAAATCCAAAGGGAAATACTACTAAACGTACTACGTTAATTAGTAATTCGTATACGGTGCGGTAAAAAACGTTGGTCGAAAAGATTAATTGAGCAGGATCAATAACCAGCACGCAAATCGATTGAAATGATCGATTATGTAAGGCACGACATGGAGGAACGATGATGATACGCGAATATGCATCGAAGGAGGAAACAGCTCTAAGACATTGTAAACACAATGGTGCTCGTAGACATATTCCTAGCTTATATAATGGCATGCATTATACGAGATAGAAAGAGAAGTATACGTATGAACCATTGGGATGTTTTTCCTTTTTTTTTTTTAGTCTTAAATTTATTACCAAGGTTAAGGTAAACGGCCAAAAACTCGGCTGGAATATAAATTATATTGTATCGATGTCCGTCGGCCATTGGAAATCCTCCGGTTTGGTTAATATTGATAATGAATGTAATCAAGTGATTTAATAATCGTTACAGTGTTGCCGTTACATGACCATACATATGGAATGATCTCTGCAATGAACCAAGAGTTGAACTTAAAATGTTGGCTCTTACGTGCCGCGAAATTTATGGCAGTGGTTTTTAATTCGCAACTGAAGATTTTTTTTCACCAATGAGTTCGCATATAGATTGAACTCCTTCGTGTGGTAACTTTGTGATACCCGCGTAAATTAATATTTAGTTGGATGTTGGATCTCCGCGATGTGGATGGAAGAGTTATCAAGCCATTTGCTCGATTACTGTTGTATTAATTAATTTAGCAGATGAAGCTATATGTGTGGTTTTGAGAGGACGTGGTATTCTGCAGTGCAAAAAATTGCTACGTCGAGATGGTCGGAAATAATGATGAAATGGACTAATTTTTAAGATCTTATTGGGTAAATTTCCTACGACTGGTGTCCAAAATCATGCTATAGTTCTTGTTGTGTTTCACCAATGCATTAAATCCTTCTTTTCTTATATTTTATAACGTTTCTTACGAGTAAATTGAGAAAATGATTTTTTTTTGTCACTCGGTCCAAGACATTGAATTTTTAATATCTTTTCCAAAATGAAAAATTGGCCTTGCTTCATTCAGAATCGACTTTCAATCACTTTGCCCATTTTTAAAAAACGCGAATATTTATAAAAACCCAAATTTCAATTTCTAGAGGTATTTTTATAACGACTTTTCAGCATTGACCGCTAAAATTATAGAGATGAGTAATTTTTAGCTGTTGAACTACTTTTTTTGAAAAATTGTCTTCTTCGCTTTACTCGAGTTCATAAATTTTGCCCATTTTTGTATAAATATGCATATTTCTGAAAATTTGAAATGAAAGACTGAAGAATCTTGAATAATTTTTTATGCAATTGATTTCTTTTTTGATCTGTTTGTCAGCACTGTAACTGTATCTACAGTAATTACAGAATAAATAGCTACAAATTACAAGAAAATGTCTCAAAAATATAAAAATTCTTGAAAATTTTCCCAAAACCGATAATTTAGATGCCTGATTAAAATTTTGCAAAATATGCCAGAAGTTCTCAGAATGTTGTCGAAAATAATTTAAAATACCAGGAAAGCCATAAAATAGTACCTACATCTGAATTGGATAAAACATCAAAATTGCATAAAAATTAGAAAAAATTGCTCAAAGTTGAATGAAAATTGTTCAAAATTCCAGAAAGCTTCGTTCAATTCGAACAAAAAATGTTGAGAGACATTAAAATTCATAAAAACGCAATAAAATTGGGCAAAATATCCCAAAAGCTCTGAGAATGTCGCGAAAAATCATTTTATAAAAATTGCATGAAATTTTGAGAAAATTGCTTAAAATTGAATAAAAATCGTTCAAAATTGCAGAAAATTTTATTATAAAAAGTCACATCAAAATTTATAAAAATGCTCTAAAATTCAAAAGTTCTCAAAATGTCGTCAAAATAATGTAAAATATCAGAATAATCGTTAAAAATTATATGATGTAGATGAAATGAAATTTCGTGAAATATTGAAAGAAATGCTCATCAAATTTCATAAAAATGGTTTAAAATGGCATAAAAAGTTGTTTAATTTGAACTAACATCGTTGAAAATGACCTAAAAATTGATAAAAATTTCAATCAAAATATCGTGAAAAATTTTTTAAACATCGATAATTGTCGCATTTCTATCAAAATTTTTGTAAAAAAAATAACGTAAAAGTTCAAAATTCGACGTTACTTTGATATTTGAGTCTAAATAAATATTCTGTCTAATTTTTTTGTCCAAATATTTTTTCCAACTTTTTTGTCCATTTATGTCAGATTTTTTTGGACTTAGAAAATTTTTTAGATTTTCATTGACTTTTTGAACTTGGAAAATTTT